>JAGFPH010000011.1:1685695-1696043 GCA_018207615.1 Philaenus spumarius | reverse complement strand
AAATTGTTCTTGGTGAAGAATGAACCCACTTTCCAAATTTTCCGTTTTCACGATTCCCAACTTTTTTCAAAATTTTCTTATAATGCCGGTTAACTTTAGTGTCTTCTGGAATCTATTCTTCCGAAAGTTACACCATTAATTTAAAAAAACGCAACAAGGCTTTGTGTTTTAATTTTTCCGACGAGCTTTTTTCGTTCTGGGTGGATGTTGTTTTTTACAGTGCATTACATCTCTTTAGGTCACAGTATCACACTTGAAGATCCAGGTCTCCTGATAAGTGATAATTTTGATAAACAAGTTATTCCAGAATGTCAACTCACATTCCTTGCGACATTTATTTTTTGCTCTGGTGTGAGAACCCTTGAAACCAATACATTTTTTGATGTTAAAATCCTCGCCGCGCACATGGTGTCGATGTCCACAGATTCATTTTAACACTGAGTCGCCGGTCTTTTCCAACAATCATAATGCTTGTTTCTACACTTTCTTCGGTTCTTGAAGTGTTATTTTGTCCAGCGCGTTTATCATTTTTGACATTCTCACTTTTGTCTTGCTGAATCTTTTATGACACTCAAACCCTCTCAATATCATTCACGAGTTATGGTAAACATTTAGAAAACTTCTGTTAACATTTTTTTTTTAATTTAACCAAACATTTTAAATTGACACCTTGTTCGAGCTTTAAACTAATAACTTTTTCAGTACCCTACAGAGAACCCAAATGGGGATTCATAAACAATGAAAGTCACATATTATTGCTGCTTGTTACGATTTCAGACACCTTCCAGGTCGAAACTTAAGCGCTTATAAAGTTCTGACAGATTAGTTTATGAGGCGAAGTCACAATCTCTTTAACAGACATACTTCGTCTGCAATGTGTACAAAGTGACCTTGGATAAACAAAATCTGGTTTTATTAAATATGGTATCAGTGAAGTACACTTACCGACATGTTCAAACCACAGCTGTGCGTTTTTCTATTATTTTATCACTAACATTTGTGTTTGTATATCAGTATAACTCCCGACTGGTAATTTATTTGCACGTTTAAATATGAACCAATCCCAACACAAAACGTAAAGTTAAGTATAAAAAGTGATTTTGTTGCTTCTATTTGTGCGCATGTGGCCTATCACTTAATTTTTTTTTTAACGTCCTGCTGTTTTGCACTTAAGGCTAATGAAGCCGGGACCTACAGTTTTACGTGGAATCCGAACCACAGCCAACGATGTCTGTTAAGAAACCATTTAGAAAATTATTCGGTGTCAATGGGAATTGAACCCGGCAATTTTCCATTGAGCCTATCACTTAAAATAAATGTATACTATTTAATACATAAATTAAGACTTATAAAGTACTATCGCATATTTTGTCTTTACAATGACGTTGTATAATACACAAACAAATTATTTTTGAATTCGTTATTTTGTTGTGTACTTAGACGTATTGAAAAATATTTACAAACAATAATTTTTGATGGGAATAAAAAGGGGATTGAAAATTAATATTTTAGTTCCATTAATAAACCTATTGAAGTGGATCCAACTAACTCACAACAGAATACGCTGTTATTTTATCTACACTTTTAAGGCAATTAAGCTTCAACCCACTCTCAACAGGAATCGCTAGATTATTATCTCACAATAACTCTTATAAAGTTGCCTGCTAGTTTAACTTTATATTACATTTAGTGAAGCTCAGGTAAGCAGTACGAACTGTGTTTTACTGATTTAATTGCGTTGTCGTTTTTTAAATAATAGGTGAACAATATTATATTAATTACAAAACAAAATGGGTATATATTTTGTACAGCGTTATAAAATTATGGATCTATACTAATATTGTAAAGAGGTAGGCCTACAGTTTGTTTTTTTTGTTTGTTTGTTTGTATGTAGGGGGTAATCTCTGACACTACTGAACCGATTGAAAAAATAGTTTCACTAATAAAAATCTACACTATGCCTGAGTAACATAGGCTATAATTCATTTCGATAAAAACCCTTTTTTATTTCAATATTTGTAAATTTAGTCGGGAAAAATTCTTAGGTTATTCATAGAATGATAAACCAACACATGTATTTACATTTATTACCATAACAACCAATTGAATAAAATAACAGTTAATATAGCTGCTGTTTGCTCCAATATTTCCATTAACATCTTATTTCAAAATTTTAAGCAATTACTTTTGTATTTATAGCTTTTAGGTTACGGGTTTATAATGTAGATCATTCAACCATTGTCTATAAATGCTGTTATAAAATATAAGAAATAATTTCATTTGATCATTTAACATTATTTACCATCTTAGTTTTGAGGTTATTATTAATCCTACACCTTTATTAAAAATAAAACATAACATATGTTTTTAGAAGGTTCTGTTGGGGGTTGGCGTGCGGAGCACGGTCTCCCCTAGTCAATAATATTAGTAATAATCGACACTTGATAACATACTGTACATAGTAGATGTAATGATTTACCCATACATAATGAACCCTTCACACAAGATAGTTATTTAACATTTTTATATAACAAATACTGATCCACCATCCAAGCTACTACAATAGCTTCTCGTCACAGTACCTGAGGGTAGAGTTTGGGTTTCTTATCTTTCCCTGCCATTCATCTGCCTGCAGCTCTTATTTTGCAGGCAGATGTAACAACCTATACATTTTGTTTAGTTTATTTTAAATATTTTAGTATATTAATCACTTAATACATTATTAGAATTACTTTTTCTTATCTAGTTTAGAACTTTTAATATCATCTATATGCTATACCATAACGATTTAAGTAATATAGTTTTTTTGTACACAGTGGTACAAAAGGGAAAATCAAATCCATGTTCTCGATGTTTCTAAAATGGGGCAAGAAGAAAACTGTTCCTTACTTCGAAATATTTAAAACAGTTTATATAAACATAGGTGGTTTATTTTACTGACATCAGCAATGTTTTATTTTTAAAACTAAACACTAAGTCTTTGTTAAATCTGATTTTACAAGTTTACCAAAAACAAATTCTTAATGTCTGTATTGTCTTTGTTTTTATATGAACTTGACTTTTCCATAACATTTCTTACTTTAGGTGTTCTTACTTTATATGTCACCTATTTTTTTGAAGATTTATAAACAGGCTGATATTTAATTATGGGAACGGAATTAACGGCATATCTGAGAAGTAATTTAACGCAGAAAGAAATGTGTGATGCAGATCTCAAGTCAGTATTTCTAGCTGATTTGTTTCATTGGCAAATAAGCTGATAATTAGCGTAACAAATGTCAGCAGAGATTAAAATTTAAGTTTTTTTTTATTTAAACATGTTTTTTTTAAAGCTGATGATATAATCATTTAATTTGTTGTTGTAAATTCTTATTATTAGTTATTGTTTATTATTAAAAACACTTATTATACCACATGCACGTCATAAAGTTGTATATTGAGTGCAATTATGATTATAAAATGCGATTATATTGTTCATGCAGCACGTTTCACCTCGTTTTATTGTTAACACGATTTTTTCTGTGTTCCAACTTTCAATGCTTATAAAAACGAATGCATTAACATAAAATGGGTTAAAACATTGTTTTTATAGTAAAATTGTACATTGAATTCCTTTGCTGTATGTTTTCTTTACTATTTAAAAAGATTAAGTTCGATCCAAGATGGCGGAAAAAAGTTAAAAACAACTTAATGCAGATTTTTAAAACATGGTAGAACCACATTTCTTGTTACTTAAAAATACCTCTTAAATATGCAGTATAAAACTGTTCCCACATTTAAATATCCCTTTGTAGATAGTCCACAGGATATAGTCTACAGAAGGAACGTTTTTTCTTTTTGAAAATAAAACAGAAATTTATAAATACAAATACATGTTGCAGTATTAAACTGTACACAAATTTCAAACAGGTTGAATAGCTTGGCGACGCTCGAAGAATGCCCAACGCCCATTTCTTTAGCGGCTGTTTTCCGTTGAGAAATGAAATTAAGTTACAAGCCTTCTTTGGGTGGGGGAGGGGGCAATAAGTGATAAGTATTCGCATCAGGCCCATCTCAAGACAAGCCTAATAGTACTCTGGGGGTCTTGTCCAGTCTACCCTCTACAACGCCAACCCTTTAAAAATAATAATAATAATACAAAACTCTTTTTTAATAAACTTTGTATTTAAGTACTTTGTATTTTTTTAACTTTGTATGAAGTATATGGAAATAGTAAAATCTGTTTATAGAATAAAAGTAGTTTTACTTCATGCAATGTTCTATTTTCGTATTCATACAATTATCATTGTTTATGCTTATGCGTAAACTAAAAGAGAATACTTTATTACTTTTCGAAGAGTAATGAACGAATTTTAATTAAACTGCTGAAAGTAATTTAAGGTTTTTGCTTTTTCGGACAAATAAACCTGCATGATATCTTCATTCACTTTATTTCTACGCCTTTTAAGAACTTCCCTAATTTAAGTTCATAAAAGTTTTTTTATCTTTCAGTATGTAATTCTTCTGTGATTAATTTTACTTCTAACTTTATTCGCTCGTTTTCTGTGATTATTAATATATTTTTAGATAACAACAATAAGAAGACAAACTCTAAAACATTCCAAATATTGTAAAAACGTTGAACCTATTTGTTTTATTTACTGAGAATAATGTTTTTTTAAAATGCCTAAAATGACTATGTTGTTTTTCTGAAGCTATAAAACACCTGTTTTTCCGTTTCCGTTTACAGTCACACATTAATTGTTATAACAAGTCTACCGGTACACCATTTTACGGGCGAGTACGAAACGGAAAAACAGCTGTTTCATAGCTTCAGCAAAACAACATAGTCATTTTAGACATTTTAACAAAACATTATTCTCAGTACATAAAACAAATAGGTTCGACGTTTTTACAATATTTGGAATGTTTTAGAGTTTGTCTTCTTATTGTTGTTATCTAAGAATATATTAATACTAACAGAAAACGAGTTTTAGGTGTCTGTAAAGACACTATACGCATATGAAAAGCAGCTGTTGAATGCAGTGTGATGCAAATATATTTTTTAACATTTGTTTGATATTCATGTTTTGGTACTATTATGTTTCTTTTCCAGTCAATATTGTATGTACATTTTACAGTATGCTATGTTTTTTTCTTTCAATATCTATAAATGATAGTTTATGTGCAGTTGTTTTTAGTATTGTATTCATCAGGTTTCATAATGTTATTGCTATTATTTTTGTATTTTTATTATATTTAGTTTATGATTTTTATCTTATTTGATTTGTCATTTTATAGTAAAATACAATAATAACAATAAAAGACTTTATAACTTGAGGTGGAGTTACGAACCTTGGATCTTCTCTTCCATTTACAATAGAATAATTAAATACATTTATTTTTTACAGTATATTTAATACATATAGTGTACATATATGCTACATCAATAAAAATACATTAACGTAATGATACAAATACAAAGTAATAATATGTACTTCTATACAAAATAGTCTACAAAACAAATACTACACATTCAATAACAACATACTACTAGTATGAAATAAAAACTACTTATTCAGAAATATAAATGTATAAAATAAGAAAGAAAATATAAACCCATTTAGTCTATTAAACATACCAACATTAAAGTATATCCCTTCAAATCAAGTTCCCAAAACGACAGCCAAATTGCCTTTTCTTAGTGACGCTTTTCAGTTTTCGGCATTGAGTTCTAGTAGACCTACATGTTGTCTTAGGAATATATTAGTTGAATACATCGGTTCTATGATTGCGTACAAGGTCAAAATACTATTTAATTTTTTTATTTTGGCTTTTTAAGTCAATTTAACTACTAGTTAAATTATTGTACTTTAATTTAACATAGGCTAAGTAAAATCTGTTATAAGGAACTTGAAGAAGCTATGAAAATTATAACTTTTTAAATTTAAACCTGATTGTTTTTTTATAAATTATTAACTGCAAGCCATTCAAAAATTTGTTTTTATTCACATTTAAAAATTCTAAAACATAAATAGTAATTTTACTGTTTTCAAGCTAAAAGAGTTTTAGTAATATCTAAATAAATATTGTTTCCTCAGTGTCTAGTAAAATTAGAGTACTACCATTATTGTATTAATAAAAACATACTGTCAATTGTTTATGACGCTTTCAATAATAAGAAGGTGGAGTAATATTATTGATAGTCTTAAATAAGTCCCTAAAATTACAATATTTGGGGGCTCAAATTTACCCAAACTTTCTTAAAATTTTAGCTGTATTTTAGAAATAGACTTGGTTATTAGATTTGACCAACATATACGGGAATGCCGTGAAAAGTGCATATTGCAAAATGATTTAAAACAATATTTTCATATTCAAAATTCATATTTTTTCAATCGTTATAACAAAGACAGTATCATAATATATATATGTAAAGTTTTGATTAATGAAATATAAGATTAATGTCTTGCTTTTTAACTGAATACAATTTAAAAGGTATACCTTTATAAGTGTGTTAATAACATGGACAAATGGTTGATCGTATTGGGGTCCCATTTTTCCATTTAAAATTCTTATTAAATATTTTATTAAAAGTAAATAATTACTTACAAATCAGTGATTAAAGTTATGTTTATCTTAGATTACATTAAATTACACTACAATTCAATGTAAACTTTGGGTAACAGAATAATTTAAAGAGAAGTGCTTTCCAAAATTGTATTATTTCTTATGATTATAACTTTTCATGGCAATATTGAAATTATGTCTATTAAATATGTTGTTAATTTAACGTTTGAAATAAATATTGTGTGCAAACTTTCTCCTAGTCAACTAATTAAAAACGTTTATGGATTGATATTTGCGAGTGTGAGCGGATACATATAGTTCGGTAGGTAATGTAATATCATGTACAACGCATATCCATGGTATATAAACACGTGATTTAATGACTTAACATTGCCGTAAAATCTTATTGCCGTACAAGCCTAGTTCGGTATAATCTTATCATTCCAGAGGAAATAGAGTCGTTTGGATGAGACTCCGATGGGAAACGATCAATAATAAAGGGTTAGGCTTACATTCTCGAGGGGACTATGACTGCCCAAACGGTTGTCGGACAGTCTGATGAGATGTTTGCTAAAGTACATGCTACTATTTGTACCTACCTTGTCCAATCACATCCATGCTGGAGGGGACATTCTGCTACAACTGTTTGTCTCTCTCTATCTGTGTAATTCTCTCTTGCTTTTATTTTCTGTCACTATCTGCCGATCTCTCTTTCTCCATCTACATATATTTTCCTGTCACTTCTACTTCCTCGCTAACTTGCATTTAATTTTTGTTTCACTCTTTGCATATCGTCTCTACCCCTTTCACTTCCTTAGACTGCTCTATATATTTACTCCCCCGTCTCTTATTCTTCATCTCCTTCACTCGCTCACTCACCTCTGCATGCTAACTTTTCTCTCTCTTTCCTTCGCTCTCTTTATCGTTTCTCTCTTCCCATCCATTTCCCTATCTCTTGTTCTTCATCACCTTCATTCATTTGATCTCACTGTTTGCTATTTCTGTCTGTCTGTCTTCCATTATATACATCTATTTCCAAATGTTTGTACTTGACCGCCATTAAAGGTAATGCAAATCTTTGTAAGTAAGGCTTGCTGAGTTAGATTCAGAATCAGTATAAGACGCCAATAAAAGATTTCACTATATCTTATGCAAATACAAAGATTCTCTATTTCCTTTCATATATTGTCTTTCTCTTTTATCTCTTTGTGTTCTCTTTCTTACTTTCTCCCCCTCCCCCCTATACGTAGTATATGGAGAAAGTATTGTTTTCGTTCGTCCAAATTTTCGAATTTGAATTTTTAGTGGAATTATCTGTTTTTGGTGCTCCCTGAACCCCCAAAAATTTAGTGGAATTACCTGTGTTGGTGCTCCCTGAACCCAAAAAAATTTTTAGTGGAAATATTTGTTTTGGTGCTCCCTGAACCCAAAAATGTGTTTTTTTTGTGATGTCTGTCCGTGTGTCTGTTAGGATGTGTACAGAGCTGGAGACCATACCAACGGTTCGATTTTGATGAAATTTGGTATGTAGGTGTAGTTCTGAAATATCTCCAGGCGTTTTTTTTTCATTTTTTCTAATTTTGGATTTTTAATTGGTGTTACCCCCCAAAAATGGCAAAAATAAATGAGAAATATAAAAATTTCTCAAAAATGGCTCAAATGATTTTGATAAAATTTGACGTATTTGTAGCCGTTAATACATAACATATTTTAAAAATAGGCCTACAGTTAGTAATGATATAATTGTACACATTTACCGAGTTAAAAATTCCCCTTAGCCTATGCTACTACTTACTATTAAGGTAGGCCTAGATAAAGTCTGTTGATTTTAAATAGTATTTTTTAAATTATGTATTTCCTATGTGTATCTAATTTACCTAATCTACCTGTGATTTTTCGAGGGGCTCACCCTACCATATGCAAAAAACCGTTTTTTTACGTCTCTACCTTGAATCGTGACAGTCACAGTAAAAGAGTCGGTGGAGCAGTATAGCGGACGTAAGTCAGATGCCAATAACTTAATTCGAACCTTGCACTGTGTTGAAACTATAACTAAAAATATGAAATTGTGTTTAACGAGCCAACACTTCATTCTCAACCAGAGTTAATACATTTTGTTTATAATGAGAAAATAAAATTACAAATGAAACGTCGAATTTGTAAAATATTAATTAAGTTTCTAGAGATGCACATTACGACCGTGTCAACAAGGCTAAATGATGATTAGACTAGTCCTATTGATTCCGCCACGTACGTGCACTCCAGCCCCGCGCGTCTTGTGTTGATGCGGAGAGGTTATTGTTGAATTAGCACTTTGGACTTTGGATTAGGGGTGGATTGTTCTCGGGTTACCGCCGAAACCCGTACAAGACAATGCGTGAGTTATAGTAACCGCCTACTCGACCCTCTCCTGGATAACCCTCTTCATCTTTGTTACGTAAAGAAGTTGAATGTTGTAGGACGAGGAAGTCCTTTATGGAGTACCGCGTGTGAAGTATTATTGTAAGATCCTAGGGTATTTACAATACCTAAGCCAGAGCATTGAGTTCAGAGTTATCAGGTTATTTTTAATATTACTAAAGTAAATTAAACGTCTAAAACAGAATAACTTAAGTATAGATTTTAGAAATAGTAGAAATAAATAAACTTATAAATAAACATAAAAAACAACAAGTTCTTAAACAACAATATATACATATTATGCAAAGAATTAAGTCACTCACTTCCATTCCCCTTCCTTAAGTTTTAAATGGACATAAGTATAACCAAAAACGTTTTCAACCCATAACATAGGTCACCTAAAGTTTACTTAGATAGATTGTAATTATTTCCCACTAATGAAAATGGAGAATTAAAAGACTAAATTAATTACGACAGCACTTACTAAAATGACAGCACAATAATGTTATGAAACTACCCTCAAAAGAATTTGTCATTAGTAAATGTAATATGTAGAAACTAGTGAGCCCTTAAAAAAACACAGGTAGATTAATTAGTTACACATCAGAAATACTCCATTTAAAAACAACAGACTTCATCTAGACCTACCTATGCTGAGGGAGATTTTTAACTTGGTAAATGTGAACAATAATTATAAGCATTACTAACTGTGAGCCTATTTGTTAAAATGTGTTTTTTACGTAATATATTATTTTTTATAAAAAAGATAAAAATGTTATTTTCTAATTGATTTTTATTTCATATTGACTCATCAAATAGTTTAAATATTATAAAATGTTTATATGATTTTATAAAACTGTAGGCCTATTTGTACATTGTTTTATTTATATACTTCATCATATATCAACATAAAGTTAAACATATTATCTTTTAATTCAGTTTTATTTTATATTTAAATGTCAAATGATTTAGAAGTTATTAATATTAGCCTATAATGAAGAAATATATAATCGAATATGTTTATATGTGATATGAAAGTTAACGGATGGGTATCTTCTAATTTGTAAAAAAGAGTATATTGATGATAAAAGGTTGTATTTATATTCATTTTATAACGTCGAAGCAAATGTTATAACGTTAGCTACATTAGTTATATAACTCAAATTTAAAAAAAAATCTATTTCTCAACACATTATACTATTGAAGTTTGATTGAAGTTGTAAATATAACACCAAAGTATAATTGAAGATATGTTCTGTTTAATTATTACAGATGATTGGTGAAATCAGCTTTTTTATTATTACTCACGTACGTACACTCTGTTGATAAATGTCTTATTTTATTATACAAATGTCTCAATAGTGTATTAAGAGTTGTACTTTACGTTTTGAGAAGTCTT
>JAGFPH010000011.1:1667739-1682351 GCA_018207615.1 Philaenus spumarius | reverse complement strand
GTCTCAATAGTGTATTAAGAGTTGTACTTTACGTTTTGAGAAGTCTTTACATTGTTGTTATATTGCATATTGTTGTTTTATTATTCTATAATTTTTAGTAAGTAGAAACAGACAGAACATAATTTTAATTTGTAATGAATGTATCTCCAACACAGGATTGTGCCTATCTCCTAAAACTATAAAATATTGTACAATGTAAACCAATAGGTGTAACGTACTTTGTACTTTTGTATTGTTATAATATATTACTACTAATTTAAAATGTTTACAAGATACAGAAATTAATTTCCGAAAGAATTATATAGGGATATAAATGGGGTAAAACTGTTTTTGATAGATTGTAAAAAGATGAAGGTTAAAAGCCAATGTACATCCTTTACTTATTTTTATCATCTCTATAAAGAGCATGTTTTATTCATCTCCATAAAAATAAGTGCAAAATGACTGAGTTATAATAGTTCAAATATATATTACTTCACATAAACCCAAGAATAGTTATTGCCATAAAAATGTATACTGTTAATATTTACTCAGTTTATTGCGCGAATTTATTTTGTCTTCACAAGCTAAGTGGACACGTTCCGTCAAGAACAATATTATGACCGATGGAAATATTCCAAGTCCATGGTTAAGTTTTGGACGTTGATATTAAAAAATAATAATAATCTGACCATCTAAAAGCAGTGATGACATCACAACTTGATACTACTAAAAACCTGTTCTGGACGGAGTAGCATAACATTTTATTTTTAGGATCAGCTAGAAGAAAACTATAATTCTGTGTTAATCATCTAACAATAAAGGATTATTTCACAAGCCATCAGGTAGAGTCTGACTACATAGGATTTTCGTTAATGATAAAAAACTTAAGCCCTCTCATGGTCCGTTCATGAACATTTATACATTTTGAACTTTAATTTGGTAGAATTATCTCGACCTACTAGAGACATTTGATAGCACACGTAGAAAGGCTAAACTCGAGGAAGAACCGTTGATCTTCGTTGAACAAATTCTTCTTTTATGTTTAACCTACAATCTTCTTTGACTCAATCCTAAAGAATCAAATTCCCTACACAATTTTTAGTCATCCAAACTTAGCGGATTATTTTTAACAACTTGAACTGACGCAGTCGGGACGAGACAGTGCGCTACCCCACTCCGCACTGCCTGTCAATAATGTGCCACATTTCCGCCCCCACAAATCGTATTGTATAGCTGGCAAAACGCATTAATCATTTCATTTCTCCAGAGATTCAACAAACATCGTCCCACCCAGCATGCACCTGTCTATTCATATTTTAGAGCTTGTCAAATGGATAAGTGACTTTTGAAGTTTCACTTTTTCAGTTGGATGCTACATGATGAAAAGTGATAATTATTTTTAATAAAAAGTCTCGTACTTAAAATTAATATTTACCTGAGAAGATAAATTATCTATTATGGTATATTTACTAAAATAACTACTATGGCGGAAAGGAGACTTATCAATGTTTTTAAATCAGTGTTAAATGTTTATATACGTAGTTTTCAATAAAGTAAAAAATAATAATTACAACTTTTTAATATAAACGAAAACGTGTCTAAAATACAGTTTTTATCAAACAAAAATGTATACTTCCTATTACATAAACTAACTGGTAACAAGAACATCGAATCTCTGAGATTAGTCTATGTATAAATAATAAGCCTCGTTGGAAATTCAATAATTTGTATAACTTAAAACAAAATTGAGGTACTAAAGTCGCTTTTAACCAATACAAATTTTGTATAGACGTATAATGTTTTCGGCTTCTATTTTTTTATCATAGCATTGGAAGAGGAAGCTCAGAATTCAGTCACAACGAAATACTACGAAGTCTTACGAACATTAAATAAATCGTAAAAATTACAACATAGTTTTTAACGATTATATTCCGATAAATATTAGATTCAAAAAATCGATTATGGATTGTAAATACATCAAAACTAGAGTGATCGTATTTAAAAATGCATGGTTAATCAATATTGTTTTAAGGTTTTCACATAGTCCTGACGCACTACGCTTATTATTGTATTATGTAATATTTCATGATTTGTATAAAAGCCATATAGGCTATACTTATACGGCATGATTATATTTTGCACACATAAAAGATAAAAAATTTCGTAATATGCAATTATATAAAATTAAACAATCTAACGTTTAAAATAAAGCATAAAGATGGAAATCCAATACAAAATGGTGTTTTAAAACGTAACCGCTTTATGAGAAGTACGGGAATACCTCTCGCGCCTAGTGTTCAAAACCATCGGTCATTCCAAAAATTAGACTAAATTTATATAAAAAAAACTACAACCTTTCAACAGTTACACTCTATATATGCCGAACTAAACAAAAACCGTGGCCAGAATAACTTATAGTCGTATATAAGTGTGAGGAGCAGAGAAATGAGGTGATGGCTTACACAGTATCAGCATGCTACTCATATTTTGCAAAATTTTCTACAAATTTTAGATACTATATAGTTATTTCCAAGTATATATAAGTACCTCTAATTCTAATAGTTAGACAAATTATTAGGTACAGTTCTTTTGACATACAGGTGGCAATGGATTTTTGGGAAACATTTTCAAATACATTTTTTAAACTATTTGACAGAAAATTATAAACAATTTTATTTTGACATTCCTAAGTAAAGCTCTATCAAATGTTACCACAGACTATACTAATATAAAATAATTATTTGTTGGATACTAAACTTTCGACTTCAATAAACCTACGTGTACTAATTTAGAACAAGTTTTTATTATAGGCAACTTTGCGTATTATAATGTTTGATAACAATACCTAGGATCGGCTAGATAACTTTACTATCTTCTGAAAAATTCATTAGACAGACAAACTAGTAAGCCTATAAGAAACTAAAAAACTTAAAGAAACAATTATAGGAATAAATAAACAAACTACAAGCAGTGAAGCACATAAAGAAATGCGTGCGAATGAAACCAAAAAACATTTAAAGCATTATAATGAACATTACGTAAATAAAAGAATTAAAGTTAATAAGGCGGCATGCGAAAAGAAAACAGATATTTCCCTTTAGTGTCTTAATTACACTCGCCAAAACCAAGGTGTTCAGGAGGAATGCTTTAATGTAATATATAGGTCGTTATACAACCGGAACTCCACCCCGGGATGTTCCCCTTTTTTTATTCTGGAGAGCGTTCAAAATTCTGCATCCGGAGTTGAACAAAGCAAAGCACGGTGCGCCCCACACCGGGCTTGTTAGGGGGTATGAAGAATGCTTATTTGGAAGGAAAGTTCGACTTGGACGTTTCATGTTTAATTGAAGCTCCGCTACAAAGTTGTATTTGCTAAATGAAGTGGTGGATTCACGTTATTGGAATTGTTATTTTATGGTAACTCCTCTGATTTGGTTGTTTCCCATGTATGTTAGGATTTGATTAGGTGGAACATTGTTAAAGGTTGTATAACTATGTGGTTAATATTCTATAATGTAAAACATGTGAAACTTACACATTAGAATTTTTCAAATTAACTTAAAATAATGAAATTTGATTACAAAAAATAATAACTTTAAATAATTTCACTCAAAATTATGTGTTTTTTTAAACTTCTATAAATTTAGCTCACTAATCAATAATTGTTGTAATAAGTTATTCAATGCATATAGAATGTATGTCTAGGTTTAGGAAACACAATAAAGATAAGTTTGTTTCAATAAAATGTTCCTGTGTAGGTGTAAGCCCTATTTTATGCATTTTATGTGTATGTATTGCGTCATTTTACACTGAAATCTTTAATTTTAAAACATAGTTACTAAGACAGATGATATAAATTTCAATCAGTCTGTAAATTAAAATAATCTATATATATATATAATCCAAATACCACTCACTGACTCACTGATCACGAAATCTCAAAAACCACCGAACGGATTGGAATGAAATTTGGTATGTAGCTTCCTTTAGGGTCGTAGGTGCTCACTAAGAAAGGTTTTTAAAAAATTATAAATTTCAGGGGGGCTTGAGGGGGTCAAAATTACTAAAAATCCATATAAGAAATACATAGTGTAATATATTTATTGATATATTTTTGTTGTTGTTAATATACATTTAACTTTGATTTGTCTATCCGTGCAAACCCGGATCGGGTCATAGAAAAGCTTGGTTTTGTATTGTTTACAGTGTTTTGCAGTCTTTTATTTATTTACTGTTTTTTTAGCGGCCTATTTAAACTATAGACATTTTTTTTTGCACTTAAATTTAAAAAATGAAGCAACACATTGAACATTTAAACAAAACAAAATATGACGAATATAAAACAAAAGATTTAGGCTGTTATATAATGTAATAAAACAACTATTTAAATAAACAAAAATTACTAAATAGCAACTTATATAAATCATTTGTATAATAAACTAATCAAGAAAACATTAGAAAATTACGTGAAGTTTTAAAATGATCATAATAAGAAACAAAATAACTTATCATAAACGCCACAACTATTACTTTACAACTTCATTTATTCCAGTATTTCTGTCAAAACACTCAGACTCACCAAACTACTCAAATCTGTCACAAATAAAAACAACTTTTGAAATGAATATAATTATTGGTGCTTGTAATATTTATGGGGTGGCACGATAAAAAGGCAAGAAGATGTTACAGAACACAGTTTGTTGAAAATACTAGTTCCTCAGAATAAGTAATATAAAGTAGAAACTCGTCTAGTCTGAACAGAATTGATACTAGAACAAATTTTTCTGCCAGATGGCTAGGCAATCTAGTATGCAAACATAGTATGCAGTATTGTATCAAAATATTAACATTTCTATGGTCATTCAATGAAAGAACAAAATTTTGTTTTCAATATTTGGAAATATTATTTTGTAATATTATAGTGTGATCAGGGCGGCTCAGTTTGGAGAGCCGGAATGGTGAAAGTACAGGGTTCGAATGCTAATCTTGGTCCATGTTTTATGCTTGTTATTTAGTTTATTTTATCACATCCATTCAAATCAAAAATCGTCTTATGAAAATCAGTTTTAGTTTTTTTTTTTGATTAATAGTAGTTCTTCCACTTACGATTTGATTTAACTTGAACGGTTTAGACAGCTTAATCAATGCAAGGCAACCGAATGACAAGTTTTAATAAAATGTTACTTTTTAGTAAACGCATAGCCCTTAAAACCAGCCTTGAAATTTTAACAAGTTAGTAAAAGTTTTAACAAAATCACATATGTAGGTAAGTTGTCATCAAATATTCCTAGTAGTTTCATAATTAAGTACAGACAAATATATTTTATATAAAGAGCACGAAACCCACAGTTTGTATTAAATAACATCCTTATTTTAACAAAATGCACTGTTTTTAGTTTATTCCTAACTAAAATAAGTAAAACTTTGTGTTGACAGACACCCTTATCTTCACACTTTAAATATGAAGATTATACATTAAAAAATAATAAGACCGGGGAAGTGCGAGTAGAACTGCGAGAAGGATTGCGTACAATAACCTCCCAGAAATGATTACCACTTAGATGATAGTTCCAACGTACTTTATAATGTTCGACTTCCAAATAGAAATTTTTTTTATAATTTTCTAGCAAAGTTCGATCATTTAAGTTTTCAGTGACCTCTTAACACATTTCCCCCCCAAAATTGTAGGTTCCGTATTTTGGGTTTAAGAGGAAACATCACCTTTTCACAAAAGTTAAAATTCGTTTTAATTTTTCTGTAAAGCATATGCATTCCTGTAACACCACAGATAAAAACACAGGTACAGTATTTTTTTAGTAATAGAGGGTAAAGTGCGTGTTTGGGTGACAATTTCGGGGATATAAATAACAAAATACATACCACAAATTTCTAAAAATAATTTGCTAAAATAATGCCGTTTCAAACGATATATATTACACGACAGCATAAATCATTAATATTATTATTCATAATACGAAATTCATATTATTATTGTAATATATCATCAAATGTTCTAAGTTACCGGGTATTATATAACATTCAAATTTCATTATCCAAGCTGAAGAAAATTTAGTCTGTCAGACATCTACAGATACAGGCAAACGAGTTTATATCATTCTATATAACATATGGTATTACTTAAAATATGTCTGGTTGGTTATTAATTTAACAAATGGTATATAAATGCATAAATAGAGCTGTAACAAAAGACAATGTATTGTCCCTTTAATTTATTCTGTCTAAACGAAATTAACGCATGAAGCTGTTAAAAAAAATACTACGGATTGTTATAAATAATATTTTTGTACACTACCATTGTGTTTTTCACAATGGCGTAACGATATCTTGTATATCGGATTAACACAAATGTGGCACATTATTGACAGGCACTGAGGGAGGGTTGTAGAGGGCGGTCGATAGCCCACCGAGCCACCCTTCTGTATTCTGCCTCTTTATTAAATTTTACAAAAGAATATACTGAGACCACCTATCCAACATTATTATGCTAAATATGATGTTCTAATTAAAACGGGGATCATAGATATTTGAATTCTAATAAAGACTTTGAACGTCATTTGCACGTCTTAATCGCGCGAATGGAATGCGCTAAGTCGATTTACAATTTTGTATTGGAGATTATTAAGTCAGTTTCGTAAAGGGTTGGTTAATAATCTTGGAAGGCTATTTATTAGTAAAATGTAGAGCTAAGGAGGTTGATAAGAAAAACCGTTGGTTTCGTTGTCACAATAGACCTATTTTATAAACATTTCAAGTTAAACAATCTTTATTTTCTTTCATAAGTGACAAATTAATGTAAATAAAAAAATCCGGTTGTTACGAGTAATTGCATTTATTGAAATAACTAACTATAGGAATGTTTGTGGGTTATAATATTTTGCTGTTATGTACAGTAAGGGTAAAAGAATAAATAAACGGTACCAGATAACTGCCACATATTTTCTCCCAGTTGAAACTTTACACTTTCCCAAGAGTAGCATAGGAGGTGATTGTATTAAAGTAAGACAGGGGGACACATTAAAGTACTAGGAGAGTAACTAATAAATATTATTGTTATTATTAAAACTATGCGATCGATTTCAAACAAATTTGCACCAAACATGTAAATTAGGCCTGTATAGATGCACGAAAAAAGGTTTTGAAAAATTTTGAAAGACGACCCCCTTTTTGGTAAAAAACCACCAAAAATCTGTTATTATTATTATTATTACCTAAACGAGAAATTTTAGAAAGATGCGGTTTTTTGCATATGGTAGGGTGCATTAAGGACTACAAATAAGCCAAATTGTATCAAAATCGTTAGAGCACTCATTAAAGTAGAAGAGTAACTAATAAATATTATTATTATTATTATTATTAAAACTATGCGATCGATTTCAAACAAATTTGCACCAACCATGTCAATTAGGCCTGTATATATGCACGAAAAAAGGTTTTGAAACATTTTGAAAGATGACCCCCTTTTTGGGCAAAAACCACCAAAAATCTGTTATTATTATATTACCTAAATGAGAATTTTTAGAAAGATGCGGTTTTTTCCATATGGTAGGGTGCATTAAGGACTACAAATAAGCCAAATTTTATCAACATCGTTAGAGCAGTTTTTGAGAAATTTTGATTTTTCTCGTTTTTTGGCCATTTTCGGGGGATAAAACCCCTTAAAAATAAAAATTTAAAAAAATAAAGAAACGCCTGGAGGTATTCTAGAACTACACCTACATACCAAATTTAATCAAAATCGGACTGTTGGTGTGGTCTCTAGCTCTGTACACATCCTAACAGGAACACAGACAGACATCATAAAAAACACTTTTTTAGGTTCAGGGAGCACCAAAACAAGTAATTCCACTAAAATTATTTTATGATTCAGGGAAGCACCAACTCAGATAATTAACTCCACTAAATATTCAAATTTGAAAATTTGGACGAAAACAATAATTTCTCCATATACTTCTACGTATAGGGGGGAGAGAAAGTAAAAACACAAAAACACGCATTTTCGTTTTTTTTAGGGTTATGAGGGTTTTGCCAGAAGACCATCGATATGTAAAACATTACTACTGTTATTTTTAAGTTTGAACATTTTTATAAGAACTTAAAATTACAAAATGTAATGACTTCATTCTTAAGACTTGATTATTTTCTCTTATAAATCTTATGATCATAATACACAATATTAATATTAAAATTTAAGTTATTTCAATTAAAATAAAAAATGTTGTCTTTGAGATATTATTATTTTTTAAATTATCGAACCGGAAATAGTTTTGTTGGTACTCTTAATCGTATTATCTAAAGATCATAACGCATACCCAGATGTGTGTGGTAAGAGGGCGGACGTAAAGCAAACAGTGGTTGACTAACTTTAAAGATGACAGGATATAACAAGTTATCTGTTTTCTCCTTTCAATTATTTTGCAACATTTCACTACAACATTTAAATAAAACCCCCATCGGACGTATAGAGTCGACATTTTAGGGTTTCTAATTTTAATTAGAATGACACACATATTATTTACTTAATGCCAGTTAGACTAATAAAGATGGGGGAGCAGCGTATAACGTAAGTAAATGGAATACAAGCAACTGAGTTGGGAAATCTATGTGCAGCAGACTGGATGACCTCGTGTAACTGCTGTGCAACTCTGCTCCCCTCCCAAAATGATAATAACATCAACACATATGCTCAATTTACCTCATAACCATCTAACCAATATTAATAGCCATAGTTGGTATACATTTTCTAAGGACTACGGAAATGAGGTTATGGCTTCTAAACACTGCATTAAAATATACCTCACGAATAGTAAACATTGTTACAGGCACGAAGATAATAATTACTATATATTCCTGTAATGTATCCAGTATCTCTAACACAATAACTTTTCCTACACTTTAGCTTGGAGATGGAGTTTTAAGTTATATTTTCAGGAACATTTAGGAAATATTTTTGGAAAACGATCAATGATCCATACCTTAACCCTCTAGCCCTGCGTTACAGATATGTTACATTGAGTTTTAATATCTGCAGTGCTAAGATTTAACGTTTCTTCCCCCTAATACCCCCTGTTTCACATCTGTACTTGTGCCTACAAAACACTCTAGTTGCCATTTTTTTAAACTTAACCTCTCTGAACTTGGCAGCAATTTATTTTGTGTGATTGTTTTCATGAAATCAAAGAATGGATTTGCAGATAAGACAAAGAATTTTTATCAAAGAAATATGTACGTTTAGTTATTTGTACTTTTGATATTGTTTCTAGAATGATCCATCGCTGTTTTAGAATTATAAAATGTAAACTGACATTAGTAAAATAGTCAATATTCTTATTCAAATATACATGTGTCATAAGTGTAACACTGTGCAATAATGGTTATATTTTATGTTATATATTATTAGCGAATTTCCATAGGAAAAATAAGCTATTGCAGTTACCCTTATGATAAGACCTAATGTCGGGAGTAGTAAATGAGCACCTATCATGGTTCCCAGAACAAGTTTTAGGGTGTTATTAAATTGTGTATATATATATGCGTTCGCAATCTAGCGATCGCATTTTAAGTCCGATTTGGTCCAAATTTACTTTGGTTGCCTACGTCGCTCGGACGAGTTCGTTAGCCGAAAAATCCAACAAACGGAAGTACGTTTTTTGACCAGAAGTAAAAATGTTTTGAGATTTTTCGTACGAGAATGAAACGTTTTTAGAGTTTTATATAAAAACATAAATGTAGGATATTATTCTACGCATTTTGTTTTTTACACGACCTTAAAGCTCACTTGGTTCCCCCAAAATCGATCAAAACGTAAAATACCATCCAAGTACTTGGTTCAAATTACCGTGGGGACATCTTATGATTCGAGGCCCAACGGCCGAGTTTATACTCTGCAAGCAAAACGAAGCAGTCCATAACCCGAGGCCGCAAAGCCGAAAGGCAAACTCGAAAAGCGGGGTTTTTCCGCTGCGAGTGGAACGAAGGCGTGCGTGAGTCGAAGCTGGAGGCATAGATGCAAACAAATTTTACTAATATATTTCATACCAGAGGCAGCTATTCAGCGCCTTCATGAGTGGATCAATTTCCCAAATATTTAATTGAAACCCTAAACATGTAGGCCTAAACTTAATTTTGGAAATTCGCTCAACTCACGTCAGCGGTACAGCTGCGTGGTCAAATTATTTTGATCGTTTTTTAAGAACCATAAGAATTCTGTGTAATTAGATGTATTTTTAAAAGATTCAACAAACAGTGTTTCATTATATATATGTATAATAAAGCAATATTTAACCTTATAAATGTTTTTTTTTTTTTTGTAATTGGTGTTTTAGCTTTTAACGCACATTGTTACACATAAGGAACACTCCAAAATATTCTTGTAAATATGTCAATCAGAACCCTAAATGAGTAAGAGGAAAGAACAAAATAATTTTCAATTTAAGAGGATTATATCTGGACACTAGAGAATTAAAAAAAAATGTAAAACCGTAAAAATAACCTAAAATATTTATCAAACGCGTTTCAATGACTGAATCGGCCTGATCAGTGACAGCTGATGAACAGTTAAATGTGCAACTGTAGTTGTCACTAATGATTTAACTTTGTCGTCAAAACGCGTTTGACTATTCATTTCCCTCTGTTTTAACTCTAGACATATGCATTTCTATTCTAAAGGGGATCATTGTTTGCCCGCAGAGTTAAATAACCCATTTGTTTTGTTTGGAATCAGAAGAAGCCCAACGACCGCTAATCTATCATGTAACCCTCCTTAAGTCTTATTTTGCTGTTAAGAGGAGTAATTTGGTTTCACTTTACCCTTCTGTCCGTATTGACATGTGCATTAGTCGTGGACAAACATGCAACCCGCGTCAAAGGCTTTCGTTCGTTTTCAAAGGAAATTATTTGTTTGGATGTTACTGTTGATTTTATGTTTTTGTAGTCTCGAATATACGATTGGCCCTAAGGGCGGGTTAATTTATGAGGAGTGTTTTTTTTTAGCGAATTTCCATAGGAAAATTGAGCTATTTCAAAGGCCCTTATAGTAAGACCCAAGGTCGAGAGTAGCAAATGAGCACCGATCATGGTCCCCAGAACAAGTTTTGGGATGTCATTAAAAATCATATATATATTTATATATGTGTTTGCACTCTAGCGGCCGCATTTTAAGTCCGATTTGGTTCAAATTTAGTACACATGTTCGTTGTCTACGTCGCTCGGACAAGTTAGCTAAAAAAATCCAACATTTGGAAGCACATTTTTTGACTGGAAGTAACTATTTTTTTATTTTTCCTACGAGAATGAACTTGTTTTGAGTTTTTTTCTGCAAATATAAATTTAGGATGTTATTCTGCACGTTTTGTTTTTTTACGCGACCTTATAGCTCGCTTGGTTCCCCCAAAATCGATTAAAACGTAATATACCATAGAAGTACCCGGTTCAAAGCCATGTGGTGGATTCTACCGTGGGGTTGGCTTGCAAAGCACATAATGCTTTGTGTATTGAAGATACTCCCAGTATGCGGAATGGCGTGTGAACCATTTTGCAGCTATTCAGCACCGTCGTGAATAGACCTATTTCCCAAATTGTTGGTTGAAACCCTAAAACATAGGCCTGTAAACTTAATTTTGGAAATTTCTTAACTCACGTCAGCGGTTCAGATGCGTGTTCGAATTATTTTTTTTATCACGTATAAACTTAGGTCGAGTTTTACATAAATTTAAAGGCCTGTTAAAAGCAAACATTTAAAACTTATTTTTGACTCACTTGTTTCAGTTTCTAGATGGCAAACGTAGGCGTAAATAATAAACTTTTTTGATTTTGTATTTTTACTTGCTATAGGCTGGATAGTTTTATTTTCAGAAACCAGAATTTGGCCAAACATTGCCGATGATATTCCTTTTCAAAAAGTGTCGAGCTTCACTAAGAGAAACTATACTTTCTTTAATGAAATATATGATATCCAATTTACGAACATTTCAATTCAAAAGTTCATGTATAGTGTTTTGTGTTTAAATGACAGCCTGAAGATGACGTCAATCATATGGAGAAATATATCGCATTTATAAAAAAAAAAACAAGGATTGTTGAGGCATTTATAACCATTTATTTATAAATAAAGCAATCCGATAGACTACAATGAATGCTATTTTAATTCAAGTGAAACTATAGTAAACATAATGTGATAGAATAAAACTAGAACACAAAATCTCTCAACTAATACGTTTACTAACTTAAACACGTTTCATCGACAATGTGGCAATCTTCAGTGATGCACGATTTACAATAATCAAACTATAAGTTTAGCTCTGGAGTTATAGTTTGGTTATTATAGCTCGTACGTCTCTGAAGAAGGTGACATTGTTGATGAAACGCGTTTGAGTTAGTAAACGTAATATTTGTGAGATTTTTTGTTAAAGTTTTACTCTATCAAGTGGTCTTCGCCTAAATACTGATTTTTGTAAACAAATATAATGTATTTCTTATGTTTATACATTTACATCAAATCAAACCTGGTAAAAATCGTTGGCGATTGTTTTTAAACTTTTAAGTTTTAACTATCCTAGTAGCATGGCGGATATATCCTTATCCTTTCTTCCTTTTTTATCCAATATGCGAATATATTCACACACCCGTTTCACCGTGTTGAAATGTAGAGATACAGATATATCCGAATAGCTTTAGAACATCTCTAATCTTCACTTTCCTTTATTGATATTTTGGCGACCTAGAAATACATTCGAGCACTTCTACTTAGGCGCAGATAATATTCTTTCTTGTTTTTTACACTTGTAGTATTACTGTATGTTAGTCAAAGATCCTGTAAAAAAAATTTTTTTAATCATTTATACATTTGATGGTTTAAAAAAACATTTACTGACCCATTCTACTATTAACCACTCTAAAGTACAATTAATTCCTGGAAAGTTTCCACGTAATAAATCGTCAACACATTTAGTTTATTCTATACACAAACCTACTTTTATGTTTATCAAATTTCCGCGAAGTATTTTTCAGTATGTTTCCTATCGTTATTAGTTGATTTTGAAAACAACACGATGCCTCGTAAAATACAGAGTTAACGAGACTTAATGCAGCCTACATACGTTAACGAGGGTTCATGCGAAGATTGCATGTTCAGTTAAAACCATACTTCAATCAAAACGAGACTTCGGCTGTCAGTCGGCTAATTGCTCACGTAGGGATGCTCAATTTATGGGATTTTTCGAAATATTTCTCATTTATTGAAAGTTCATAGACCCCTTAATTAGTACGGGTCACGCGATTTTTACATTTCATTGAAATAATTAAGGAACTGAATTTGTATTGACTGATAATATTTTAATAATTGATAGAATATATTTGATAGTGTAAACAAAAAGAGTTATTTATCTTGTGCGTCATACATAAATTGCAAAATTACATTTTCTTGATAAATTTATAAATATGTTAAAACATTACTAATTATTGAGGCTCTCTGTTTTCCAAGTTAATAAATGTACTATTTTATAAACTAGCCTATATTAATGGTACTCAGTAAATTAAAAACACTTTAATTTATTGCAGTTCATTTATAATAGTGTATGAAGATAACACAACTGACAAATTAATATTTAGGAATGAACTAACGTTATAAGTTTTTCGATAAATCAATTTCTCATTTTTAAAAGAACTGGAAATTAATGCATACTATCCGCTTTTGACTTTCTTACTTTTACGATCAATATCCTTAGTACGGATAGGTTGTCTGAATTAATATGGTTCAAATTAAGTTACTACGGAGCACCCAATCTCGGCAATGTTAAAAATACAATATTTAAGGAACATTATCTTAGAAACTACTTAATAAAAATTAGTACAAATTTATCAGTGTGTTGGTACTACTTAAATAGCCTACTAAATTTAACATGAGGGTTTTGAAATACAAGCATTTGAATACATTTTGTCATTATTTTTATAAAATAATAGAATTTTGACCAGTTTTTGTCATATTTCTCAGTCATGATGTAGAAATGATCACTTATATTACAAAATGCTCTCTTTAAAACCTGTACTTTACTCCATTAATTTAAACAAGTCAAGAAAATTTCAGATCATTATGTTAGATAGATTTTGATAAAATTTTTCTTTTGTGAATAAAATATATGATTTCCGGAAAAGTTTTACTTACATATTTAATACATACCAGCCCCATATGCAGGGTAATGACCAAAGCAGCGCCGGATTTAGAATTTTGGCGCCCTAGGCCCAATAATTTTTCCGCCCCCCTAGTTTTGGGGAAGTAACTTTAACCAGACTAGGCCCTAGTCTGGTTAAAGTTACTTCCCCAAAAACCTTTATTAAAAAATCTGGAAATTGGTTGACCGTGCAGGCCAACCCTAGAACTTCCCGCTTAGTTTGAATTTTAAACGCTTAAAAATGAGTTTATTTGTTAAAATACCAAAAAACGAAAATTTGTGAATTTTTAAACAACGATAACTTTTGAATGCGTCGTTCGATTTTCATTTTTAAAAAAGCATTCTACGCAGTTTTTAAAGCACAAAAAGAAAATGTACAAGATTATATTGATTGGTTGAGAAATCTGGAAGATATGTTAAAAAAATACCAAAAAATACCAAAAA
>JAGFPH010000011.1:1598808-1641979 GCA_018207615.1 Philaenus spumarius | reverse complement strand
ATTGTGACACATTCAACTTTATCCTGACTTGAATGTGAGTGAGCCTATATTTATAAATACATTTTACTGTAAGAATATCAACATTCGCTTCGAAAAATATTCCACTGTGGAAATGTGATTTTTGTACAAACTCAAAGCTACTATTATTAGTCCCATACATTCGTTGGCCACTGTATCTTCTCACAAATCTTAAATCGCTGTCCGATTTGTCTTGCAATTAATTTGCATTCAGATTGCACTCAACCACTCACAAATATCTAGTTAAACTGTTTATCAGTGGAAAATATTATTCATTTATTTTGTTATTCGCCATTCCGACTACTGTTATAAATCAATATAATTTTAACAACTTACCGTCGTCAGTAGTCAAATTTGCCGTATGTACACGACGGCCGTTTCGGCTATTCAGCCATTATCAAGTGGTTTGGAGGAAATCCTACGTTGTCATGGAACACTTAACACATAACACATAACACAAAATTCACAAAACATTTAAATAATTTAAAAATCACATTTGTTAAAAACATGTCCGGTGGGCCCACTGTTTCGCACTGAACGTACACAAATAAATCTTGTATTCTCACCGTATTATTCTATGGTTTTCTACGACGTCAACTAATATTCTCAAATGCTACTACTTACTCTACTACTTCATCTTTGTTACATCCCTTGGTGGGTTTCGACCTTGGTGAGAACTTCACTCCTTAGTCGTCTTTCTGCAGCGATTCGTTTTCACTCCTTAACTTACAGACAACTAGTACAAATGCCAACAAAATCATCCTAGTAATCTATCTGCTATAGGCCTAGACTCGAATATTTTCTTGACTTATATTTTTAAGGAGCCATTTAACAAAATCTTTGAGAATTTCAAAACTTATCAAATCGTACTTTCAATTAACATTTACATTCCCTGCTTACTTTTTATTCTCTAAGTTTATATACTTACGTAATTGTTTTAATATGCCTAGTACATTTTAGTCTACATGCTAGATTTGTTTCAATCATCTACTTTTAAAGATGTAAATCAATCTCAAGCAGCATTATAGACATATTGTTTCATAAATTGTATTGTTTTACTTTGGATTAGTAGTATACTGATATTTTACTAAACAATGCATTAGTTAAACTGACTTTATTTTATATGTATTCGTAAGTCACATTTTTTAAAGTTAGTTAGTAACAAACTACATAAATCTTAAATGCTTAAACTGTGTTTTATTTTTTCTCATAGTTTTAAATGACTATGAGGTTTGTTGAAAATATTTTAAAATACACAGGCTTTGTTATTGAACATTAAATTCAGTTTGTTTTGGCCTCAAGTTTGCAGCAAGTTTTGAGTCGATGCTAATAGAACGGTTAATCTTTCAACCGAATCGACTTGAACTGGTCCGAAATCAAAATCACAGTTGCTTAAGCATCTATGAATATTCAAATTTGTTGAAGCAATTCAGATGGAATAATTTACACGTAGTCTGTGTTAGAAGTTGTGAAAACATTGAAATATAAACTTCACTTGTGTCAAAGACACCGTCTCTCTAGTTTGTATTGTAACAAGGAACTCGTTCTTTGTTCGCGTAGAAAGTACGAACGATTGTGCTCTTTTATAATCTTAAATGCCGAGTTACGAACCCGCAGGACGCTTTCAAGGAGAAACTTGTTTCCTTATACGTAAGTGTATACAGCAAATGCTCTATCCAGAGAATAAACATTTTAAATTTCCAGTCTGTTACAGTTTCAACGATCTGTTTTTGTGTTTTATCAATAGCCTATGTCACGTAAAGCATTTCACAGTCTATCCACCTACTATAATAAAGGTTATATTATTAAATTTGTTATTGTTAAATATGATTATGATTAAAGTTATGAAGAAAATTACCGTGGGAAATTATACCTACTGACCGCACTACTGGTATTTTATTGTTCTATTTTCTTTCCATACGGCAGTAAAAAACATTTCGTAGCAATAAACTTCTGCGTATTACCTTACAATAAACCTCGACTCTGTGTCCTTTACATTTTCTCGACATGTGCACTTTACAATTTTAAAGAATATTTTCTGTATCGACAGTTAATCCATTTTCCGTATCCTCTTAGTTTAATGTTGACTCCTTCATTCAATGACCACCCTGCTTATTCCAACCTACTTTCCAGATTTCTCTTTAAGATCTTGACCATGTTTTCCATATCTCTTCCTAACCTTTTCTCAAAATTCGTCTTCTTCTCTTTCTATCCTTGCTTCATATCTCTCTCTCTACCTATTTCTGCCATTCTTACTCCGTAAAACGTTTCTCTTTCTATGGGTTCGTTGAATTTTCCTCAGTCTTCTTCTGTTTTAAACCAAATGATTTTAGTATAAGTACCGCGGTTACAGACTTGAATGTATAAGGGCAGATACATGAATGCCATTTAAGATTCTAAAATATAAAATGGTTAAAAATTATCTGTTAAAATATAAGGTTAACTTCCAATCGAATTAGTTGTACGACATTGCGATGATGATACAATATAAAAAGAAGAGATTGACATTAGTACCGAAGTAGTTTCCAAATCCGTAGTTCCACATTTCTTATTCTCCCTTGTTTTCCCTCTTTCTTATTCTTCCTAGGTTTCCCCTTTCTTATTCTCCTCTGTTTCCCCTTTCGTATTCTCCCTCAGTTTCTCTCTATCTTATTCTCTCTTCGTTTTCCTCTTTCATATTTTCAATCATTGTCTCTCTTTCTTATTCTCTCCGGATATTCAGCTTTCTGTCTTCCTTTGCTGTTCCGTTTATCTCTCCTAAGCTTTCACGTTTCTTCACTTCGCTATTTCTTTGCTGTCCTTCGTCCTCGTTTTTCGACTTTCTATAGTGCTGACCTTTTAGCCTTTAGCTTTCTATTATATCGTTCTGCTTAAATCTCACTCCTGTCTATCCCATAATTATTTTCGTAAAAAAAAACACTGTTCTTTAAAATGTATCAAAATGTTTCTGACCTCACATCTTTTGTTTCAACAGCTTAGATTTTTTCCATCACATGACCATCCCGGATATTTAAACTTTTTCTAATTTCCCTAATTAAACATCCATTACTTATTTATATCTTTAAAAATGTTTCGAATGCAAAATAGTATTTTAATTACTTATTCCATTTTCCAAATTGGTCGCAATTCAGATTATATTTTAAAAAATTCCAAGATATGCCAAAAATCAACAGTAACAAAATACATATGGCTTATCGTATCAATAATATTGATTTCAGACCTTGTAAACTTTGCTTATCTGGATTATCAGAACTAGCAAGTGACCTATTTAGTTTAGAATATTACTGAAATAGAAGCTAGTGAATAACTTAGTTGATTTCTACGTGAAAAATGAATGCATGAGCTCAGGTGATAAAAAAGATATTTTATTTTTAATCTACCAAGAATCCATTTTGTCAAGGCAGTCATTTAAAATGAATGACACATTTATTTTTAAAACAACAACTTAAATCTTAACGGATACAAATTAATGACCATAGTTTTTTGCAACTTAAGCTAAACGTCTTAAGCAATTTGAAAATGAATACGCAAGCATCAGGTGTTTGAAAGTGATGTATTGTCTCTTTCGATTAATCGATTAGTAGTCGATTACTTTCCTGTCGAGATATTACGTCAATCTGGTATTTAATGGGCGCAAATGTCACTTTACCTTTTTGGAATGAACGATCAATCAAAGTCAACATCATGTTTTATAAGCTACATAATACTCTCATTAAAAAAAATAGTATTAAACTTAGTTGTATTTTAGTGTTTTAATTTACTATTTAATGTAGTTTAACTAATTTAAATATGTATCTTATATAAATATGTAGTCACTTGAATACTATCTGTCCTACACCTAAATATGCTGCAATATATAATACAATAACAATATCTCATTAACTGCATTGAGAGGAAGAATCCAAATTGTATTTATTTACTTCTGTTTTTTATCATAAACACTAATACAAGAGTATGTAAGTGTAACATAATTATATTATACAACTATTAAAAATTATTATAAATTGGAAGTGAAAGAAAAGCAAAAAGTGGAAGAAATAAAAGGACAGAGAAAGCTCAACAAAGAAGAACATAATGAGGACAACAGAGGATGAATAGGAAAATGAGAAATGGAAGACAATAAGAAAGAGGGCATCTGAGAGAGAATAAGACAGAGGGAATCCAGAGAAAATAAGAAAAAGGGAAATCGAGGATAATAAATAAGGAAACTGAAGGAGAGTAAGAAGACTAGAAATCAAAAGAGAATACGCAGAAGGAAACTATTGAAGTAAAATAAACAGGAAAACTGAGAGAAAAAAAGAAAAGAGCGACATTAAGGGAGAATAAGAGTTTGGAAACTGTGGAAAAAATAAAAAGGGAAACTGAGGGAGAGAAGAAAAGAGGGAAACTAAGGGAGATTATGAAAAGGAGAGACTGACTGAGAGTAAGAAGTAGCCTATACGTTTTAAGGTTCTTATATGTTGCTTATAATTTTATGTAAGTTACAGATCATATGTAATTCTTTAAAACTATCTCGTAAGAAATCGTTTAACATAAAAAAAAAACACTAAAAGTGCAAAATACTGAAATTGATTTTAATCAGACAAGCCGATAGGTGCCCACCACAGATTTAGAAGAGTCTTAGGCCTACATACTGGTTGTATATTTCTTCTTGTTAATCAACGTTACTTTATATCTTCAGGAATGAAAACAAAAACTTAGATTGCGTCATGGATAATTAAAGTTGTAAAGAGGTTATCTGCATACAATTGTTAATTATTATGAGAGGTGCTAAAAAAATCAATTAAAATATTGCTAATACAGAAACAGTTAAACAAAACTCATACGCTTCGCACACGAAAATTTCAAAATCTTAACAAAACGTGTCATGTAATGGGTTAAGAATAAGCGTTACAAAACCAAAAAACAGTAATTTCAAAGTTTCCGTAAAAAAATCGAAAACCATTTTCAAAGTTCTGCAGCGAAAATATTTAACAAAACTGAGATAATTGAGGTACTTATAAACTTTACATGACTCTGAATCTATAGTGGATCCCGATTACTTGTTAAAAGTAATAACATAATATTTTATGTTCATACTACAATAGGCGTCTACAATTTTCTGTTCTGGGGGTTGGTAGACGTTATCTCCTTTCGCTGGTTTTCATACAGCAATTGTACAATTTCTTCGTGCCATTGTTATTGGTTAAATGGCTACTTCTGTATATTGTGTATATATGTCTTCTATGTGTGTTAATTTTATAAATTTCATTTTGATATTACGTTCGATTGGGCTGACGGTATGGGCTCTTTTCAAACTCACATGCCTCTTGTTTTATTTTAGAAAAGTAGTCGAATAAGTTTCGTTTCGTTTTGAATCGCCGAGTAAATTATTATAGGTTTTCATTTTCATTTTTACTATCTGCCGTCTTTAATAATAACAGTAAATTCGTTGTAAAACTATGTCTCAATACAAAATAAAAAAAAAAACGCCATTGCAGATATTTTACGTCAATTTTATCTTATCCTTTTTTATAGAAATTGGTTTTACTTTGGTAAACAATTACCTGAAATTACAAGAAATGGTAACAACAGTTTTTTTAATTAAGCTTAGCTACTTACTTTATGTCCATCACGTGACAATCACGTGACGCGTTTCGGAGATTTACTCCATCATCAGACGTATATCACTCTTGCGCGTCGTCAAACATTTCACAAAAAACACATAAACACAACCATTGAGTAGTGTTTTTATAATGTTGGCAACATTACCGATACCACAGAGTACCGGTTTATTCAAGAGAATTTTTTTACCGTGTCATTGCACCTAATCACTTATGGAATTACATATATTATGAAGTCTAGCTTGAATTTAGTATAATTTAAAATTACTAAGTTTCAGTATGGAAATTATCCGTCACTCAATTAATTTATGGAAATTAATTCAATTAAAACCACAATAATTCAAAACAACGTTAATATATTTTCCTTTCAATTTTCCCAAGTTAACGCCAAATTAAACGCCCACAGCTGTTTACATCGGCCTGACTATAATCCAGTTATCCCAGTTTATGGTTGCATCTAATCATTTTAGTCGAACGTTTCCACTTTTAATAACTCCACTTCGTTGTTTTAAATAAACTGTATATAATAGCATTACGTTGTAATGTTTCTATTGTAATTGTATACATGGTATGTAAAGGCTGGAGCAATTAGGCTTGTTTTGAGTGTTGTATTACAAGTTGAACAACAGTCGTTTGCAGTGTATTTATTGACTGAAATAGGTTTGAAGGGAAAGAAATTTGATGGATATTACATACAATTTAACTTCTGTGCTCTGTTATATTTTAAGTAGATATTTAGTTTAACCTTACAGGAGTGATTTAGTCAATACTAAAAAGCAATGTTAGTCGTTTGTTCTTTTTAAGAGGAGTTGACAAGTCTTCTATTATCTGCTAAATTTTAAATTGTCATGTAGAGAAGACCTCAAATTCAAATCTTGGTTAAGAACCACGCTTGAATGTATATGGTAAGAAGGGTAGGTTGCGGGAAGTAAAGCAATCGGTTGTTGACGGGATATGGCTAGTTACCAGGTCTTTAGCTTCAGATTTTTGTTTAACTATATTACATTATTTAAGTTAAAAACTAGGTTCTGAGTCCTTGTAAGTACAAAAACAGCTAAGATCGGCAGAGGAAAACAACTTTAAAATTAATATTTCAAATAGTTGGCAGCATATACTTTGGACATTAGATCAAAATCAAAGAAATATGTATGATGAAATTAAGTGCATAGTTTCGCACAGTGTTTCCAATTCTTAAGATTTTTTTAAATATGTGTAGGCCTAAGAATATTTTCTGCTAGGAACTAGGTCCCTTACAAGACCTTTTACTCAAAGGTTGGTTATATTTGAAATAATACTCACAATCGATGTGTATTGAAATCGCTTAACAAGAGTTTTTCTAAACTGGCGTTTAAAATAAAATTATTTAATTAAAATAATCAAATTATTATTATTTAAAAATAAATATTTTAGGGTTTGAACGAAATTAATAGAACAAATTCGTGAAAGTGAAACTAGGTCATTACAAACAAATTAAATACGACCATCAAAATGCCTATTATACTTCCCTATCTGTTGTTGGAATCACGAGTTTATAGTAAATAGTGAAAAGCACAAAACATTCCGATATGCCATTAGCTTAAATATGGCTTATATTTAAACATTGCTAAAACGATTTGAGTTAGGAGATAACTCAAAAAAAGAAAGAAAGTTTGAAGTGGGACTGGCACAGAAGTGAAAACTGTCAGGAATATAAATCGTTGGTTATATTGGGTGTAATTCGAAATTTTAACATTATTTGCATCTTTGCCCAATTAAATATTAAATCTAAAAAAAATTAAATAACATAAACATAGTTGCCTATTATAGTCAGATAATTATTAAAACATAATTTCAGGTTAGGTATATACTGAACAAACACAGTTTTTTTTTTTTTTTTTTTTTAATGCATTTACATTTATTATTATAGCAACCAAGTTAGCAAATGTATAATTTAAAAAGAAACGTGAAAGCACTATGTTCATTTTAGAGGTACACCAAGTACACTAATACAACGCAACTTAAATTAGGAAGTTCAATGCCCATTTCAGAGCTATTACAATTTTAACACAACTTACAAAATGAGGAAGCACAATATCCATTTCATCAGTAGCGTGACGTAACTACACCCATTATGAAGCAGCTATTGAATTTACCATTGCCGATTTTATTTCGTAGATTTCTTCTTCTTCTACGAACAGCTGTTACATTAAACTTCTGGTAAGCGTGTAAATCAATGAAGAAGAAGAAAGCATTGACGAAATCAAAAACGCAAATCTTCTCACTTTAATTCAGTATCACGAGTACATATTTTACCTAATCAAAAAAGTACTCGGTGCGCTTAAAGAAGATGTCACCTCAAAAATAAAATTAAATAAAGTAATAATTAAAACATTTTCTCATAAAATAAACTAAACGATTTTCACAATTGAACAAATTTTAATTTATTTTTTGTCCAAGTTAACTCCAAATTAAACCCCCTACATACAACAGCTGTTTATATCAGTCCCCTCCTCCAATAACAAAGTTTTCCAGTTTATAGCTGCGCTAACGCGTATCTAATCATTTCAGGCCGAACGTTTCTACTTTTAATAATTTCACTGCATTGTGTAAATTCACCAAAATAATAGAATTACATTGTAATGTTTCTATTGTAATTGAATACATTAAATTACCATGTACTGGCCGGGTGCAATTAGGCTTTTATCTAGTCAAACATGGGTTGGAGTGATTTAATGGACGTTTAATTTTATTTTAAACTGGTTAGGGAGTGTATAATGAATATGGTTTCATATTGACTGCAATACGTATGCTGGTAGATGACGGAAATTCAGTTTTTTGACGCTTGACTATATTACAACATTTTTAAAGTTTTGTTAAAATGATTTAATTTAGGTGGTATTTTGATAATGGTACGCAATCAGTGGCTTTTTATTGCCTGTCATTAAATTAAAACCCTTACTGTACTCATCAGTTTTATAGTTTTATAATTGAAATTGGCATAGCGCACAAACATAATGTGCTAATAATTTATAATAATGACGATACAGAAATAACGTATAGTATTTGTATTATTAAACAACGTTGTAATATATGAAACTTTGAGTGGCAAATTCTACTAACGTTTTTTTAGCCACCATCTAAATCCCCTATTTTGGGTATATAAACATATGATACCAACTTATGAAATATTTGGTTCATAAATTTCGTAATCATGGATTTTAATAAAATCCGACCATACTAACATTAAATTGTAAATACAAGTTATTTTTAACTAAGTGCATTACACACCGGCGTTCACTTAATAGCTTCTAAAAATACAACCAATTTCTCTCTGCAAGTATTTAAATACGTAGTTTAATTTAATTAAATCGTGGAAGCTATTTAAAAACGCGGTGGCTTTACAGTAAAATGCAGTTTTACAGGAATGCATTCTACAGGAACGCATTAGCTAACTGCAGCGTTTACTCGTATAAATAATGTTCCGGAATTCTTTTAAAGCGTGTAATTCACCACATTAGAACTATTAAAATAACCACCTTTAGAAAACGATAACTCAGAAATAAACGGAAGCATGTGATATAATAGGAATTGTCTAAATAAGAGATAATTTTAATGTTGGTCGCTATATTGTTGGAAATTAAATAAAAATAATGCTTGATTATGCGTATCTAGATATAATTCTTGCCTTTATGAATTAAATTGACTAAATAATTTTATTTATTAGTTATACTTTTTCATAGATTGACAAAAATGTTCATCAAAGTGTATACATATATTACAAATTTAGGTATTTCCGAGAATGTGGATATTTTTCTTCACTATGACCTATACGGCGTTACTTGAAATAAGCTGTCATTTTATACTGAGCTGAAATAGAGAACTCTGTGTCTTACTATTCCTCTTCTATTCTCATGGCCTTTAGAAAAAAAATATCAATCCATGGGTTTTATATATTCCAGATTTTTTAGCTTATCCCTAAATCCCCCATTTTAGTTATATGAACAAAGTTATGTTACCAACTAAAATGTACATTTTGATATCTTTAAAAAGTATCCAGACTTTTATTTTCCCACCTCCTTCGTTACAAAGTTACCGGGTGTCAAGGTGAATATGTTCATACTAATACTTTGGAAATATTTGGACAACCATAAAATCAAATTCAGTTTGAAATAATTTTAAACTCGCCTTCAATTACTTAACCAAAATATAGATTTTTTAATACGTTTAGTGCTATAGCTACTAAACTGCTATATATTAAGGAAAATATTTTATTGAAAATATTTTCAAGAATAAAACGGCTTTAAATGATCTGTAGAGGGCTCTACTCCACTATTTCGGGCGAATACACCACAAAATGCAGGGTGTTCCGTTATAAACTATCAAGTTGGTCAAATTATTGATTATTAGCAGTTCTGCTGCGTTATCGAATTATTTGAATTGCGTCTAATTTTAAGGCTCGATATGTAGGCCTACCGACATTCCTTTCATTAATTTGTTCAGCGGCGAAGCCATGGTTTCCTGTTAGTTAGCATAACAGGTCAGTCTACATCGTTAATTATAATCATTATCAGTTGTAAATGTGTAAACAAATCAATTCATAGCTTGTAAGAATGGAATACAAAAGTTTTCTACGAAGTTTCAAATAGTTATTACTCAGCATTACCACCATTAAAGATGGATTCACACTGAAAGCTAGCTAAGCTATGCCGTGCTTTTTATAAAATAGCAAAATGGTTTTTAAATGTGTTGATTCACACATAACGTTGAGCTCAACTAAGAACTGCCATGCCAGGTTGCGTTATGTTTCTCCGATTTCAATGCAGAAACATTTCGTACAACTCCCAACACGAGTAATTCATGCAAACAAACCACTTCATAAACAATTAGAATAAAAAAAAGTATTCAGTTTGTTTCACGTTCAGTATTTCATTCAGTTTGATCTAATGTTGTAATTACGTTTTTACTATTTTTAGTGCGTTCGAATTGTTTTAAAGTATACGTTCACCAAATATTTTATACTTCACTGACTGAAATCAATAATACAACTTCTCCATGAAGCAATTACATTTTTAAAAGACTTTTTCAATAGTTAAGTAACGTCTATTTCCATTGGAAAGACGAGCTATTGCAGTGACCCATATGGTGAGACCTTAGGTCGGGAGTGGTGAATGAGCACCTACCATGATCTTCAAAACACGTTTTTGGGTGTCATTAAAAATTAAATATGTAATCGCACTTTAACAGTGGCATTTTAAGTCCGATTTGGTCCAATTTTGGTACACAAGTTGGTTGTATAAGTCGTTCGGACGAGTTCGTTAGCCAAAAAGTCCAACAACCAGGAGCACGTTTTTTACCTGAAGTAGCTATTGTCGGACTAGAAACAAAAGTTTTTAGTTTTTTATTTAAATAAATAAATGTAGAATATTATTCAGCACATTCTGTTATTGCACGTCCTTATAGCTCGATTTGTTACCACAAAATCGCTCAAAATACCAAAAAATCCACATTGAGGGTTTTACCGGGAAGGCATCTTCTGGTTAGACGCCGACGGTCAGCAAGGTAGAGCGGAACGAAGCAACGCGTGAGCCGGGACTCGGGGTTGATGTGCAAACAAATTTCACTAATATGTTTCGTACACGTAGGCAGCTATTCACTTAATTCGTGAGTAATTTCCCAAATAGTCGGATGAAAACCTATTACATATAAACGTAATTTTGGAAATTCGTTTAACGTTAATAATATTATGGTTATTAATATTAACATTAATGATTATCGAATTGTTATTTTTCAGGTAATAGTGTTTCCGTTTCTCTGTTATTTTGCGGTATTTCCAAACATAAGTAAGCAAATTTGTACGGTTTATATGTATTCTATTATAAGATACAAAAGTTTAATGTTTGTTTGTTATTTACAGTTATGTACCTAGTAAGCTATCCAACCGATTTTGAAACTCTTTCCAACTAGTAGTACCATTGTATTTGGATAACCTAATAGAACTCCGATCCAATGCAATATTTCAATCCACTGGAAATTCGACGATAGTGGAGCGATCTATGGGGGAAACGATGGAAGCCGGTGCGTAGCACCTTTGCTATGAATGATTTCTCCCTAGCGCTACCCCGCGGCGCGATCATGCAATATTTTCCCGACAACATTTTTTTCGCCACACTGCCGCCGTATGCATGCATGATCTATTTTATTATTCATGATCTATGGTAGTACACAATAAAATTGCAGATCAGAAAAGTTGATGAATTTTTTTGTTTGTTACGTCATAATTTTATGTCCTAGATTTACAAATTAATGTTTACCTGCAAAGCTTAAAATTACCTTATTTTTTAACACAGGGGCAATACCGAGTATGCCATTTAATACTTTTGTTAATTAGAATTTAATTGAATTACTATTAAAAGTCGATTAAACTATCTCGAAGGTCTGACGGTAAAACAAACCAACAGTTTAGCGGCCATGTTGAATTAAAGTTAATAGGGAATATTTGACTTACAAATTTTATGGTTGACCTTCCATTGAACTCTCACTGGCGAGTCTGATATCGTTACATTAGCATTGTATTGGGAGATTTGACTTAAACTCTTCCATGATCCTAATTTACTTGTCTTTGAGTCAAAATTAAATTAAATTATTTGTTACTCTTAAAGTTTGTGAGTAACTCTAACTACAATTTTTACCAAATTTTAGATAAAATACTTTCCGAATAGAAGGGTTAGTTTTGTTTTAACCTAAATTAATATGTCAAAAACAAAAAGTCGCAAAATTAAATTTTAATTGTTTTTAAATAAAGCGATTTGAAATGGTACCCCAAAATGCATAGTAGAATAATTATTTTAATCTGATTTATATTGGGTCATTCTTCAAAAACAGGACACTTCAATATTTTTAAAACGGTAAAAAAATTCTTAATAATTTTACTATATGGGAGTTAACAGGGTTAAATATGTCTTACAAGATTCAACTACTTTAATGGTTAATTAAATTCGAATTTATTTTTTATTTAAGTTCAAAATACCACAAAAGTCAACTCCGTAGCATGATACCAACTGAATTATAATAAAAAAATATAAACGTTTATAATCGTTGTTGAATCACGTTTAATATTAACGTGATAATATTAATATTTCTTTAATATTTAATTAATATTTCTTTTGTTTTATATAATAAATAAAACATACAAAAGTAATTTACTAAAAACTATAATACATTTAACGACTTACATATTGTAATTTTATTTAACAAAGTAGTGTTAGTGCATTGAAAATCAACTCCATGGGCAAGAGTTATTTCTAAAAAAATACCAAAACATTGCACTTAAGCTCTACATTGGGTAGTAATATCATTAAAGAAACATACATTTTGTTTGTCACCAACAATTTGATTGTTCAATGAAAGTTTCTCAGTTGAAGCTTGATGTTTCTTAAAACCAAATATTAGACGAGTACATAAATGTTATCATATATGTCAACTCCGTGGTATTACAGACGTGTTACGTGGTATTTGTGATCTAAGATTAACTCTTTGAAGTATTTTTCTTTTTGTAAATATGTAGAGTTTTAACTGCTGTAATCCTTGTAATTTTAAAACTAGCAGTTTTCCCATGTGCTATCTTCTGCTTGGAACGCCATGTTATTTTTAAAACCATGGAGTTGATCAATACCAGTTGTTTAATTTACTTGGCTGTTTAAACAAATTAAAAGAAAGTTTTATATCAAATATGACTTAAAGTATAAATAGTTTAATAAATATTTTTTTTTTTAAAGGCGAAAAAAGTTTAATAAATATTCAGTAGATATTGAACACTTTGTTGTTTTTGTGGAATGTTTTAGTCAACTCCGTGGCCGCTCTATTTTAAAAATGCAAAAGTAAAAAAAAAACAATCATTTAACTTTATTGCTGGTATCTTTTTTCCTTAATGTAAGCCATATAAGTTTTCAGAAACTCACAGCAGAACGAACAATAAGAGGTAACTAAATTGAAAATTTAAGAACAGGAGAATGACCCTAATATTTACATAAGTGGGTTGAAATGCATTATAACTATGACAAATATTGTGTAACCTTAGTCCATTCTGGAGAAAAACAACGGTGACGAATCAGACTTTTAGGAGTGTTCCGTTTTTTCCTCCTAAAAGGCCTTTTCGCACCGCGGTCACACTATGTCACGTGACAGAAGTGCAATTCACACCGCCACAGACGTCTGTCAGGTATTGGGACTTCGTTTCAGCTCTGTCAAGTCAGTTCAGTTGCTGTCTACGGTTGAAACAGGTAAAAACATGGCAAGTGGTTCGTGGTGCGATAGCGCGTTTACTAAAAATGTGTCTTGGTTGGATGACAGCGATAGTAGTTCGAGTAGTGATGAGGAACTCATGCTGTTCTACTCGGTTACTAAACAAAAGTTTTGTGTAGCTTAAACCAATACAAAAAAGAACTACTTACTATTCTGTCGCATTCCCCTGCTATTTCGCCCCATGGCTGTCCTTTAAATGGCTGTCTGTATTCTTCCAAATCTACATTCCACAGCACTGGACGGGTTCTGAATACTTCGATTAACTGCTCCATAACAAATAACGAAAAAACTATCAATACAGCAACTTGTAACGAGTTAACGAAACTGCGCGACAGAGTGTACTGTGTAGTCATGTGCGTGTTATGGTAGTGGGCCTGTACGCATGCGCGAGGTCACAGACGTCGACAGATGTTTGAAAAGATCACTCTCAGAGCGATCCCGCAGATTTGTCTGTAGCGTCTGTAGGCATTGAAGAAACAACACTATAAGAAGCGAAACCCCCATGTTATCAGAGGTAACACTTTTCAACAGTCGAAAATGCCTAGTTTGGATCGAGGCCAACAGGTACCGCCAGCAGCATCACCGCGCGGACTGTACCTTCTTTATTGGGACTGTACATTACGTGCCCGCCCCTAGTGTCAACTTCACAGAGACCAAATAGTTTTGTGGATGCGTAAACGTAAATAACTGCTATGTTCTCCATTGGTCCGATCACGCTATTCTATTTATTTATTCTGGATTCACGTTTTTATTCATTAATTTTCATAATAAAGTATATTTTAGTATTTGTTTTTTATTGCGTTTGTAAATCATTTCGTTAATTTATAAAAGTTTTGTAAATCCTATTTTAAAGTGAGAAAACAATAACTGAAAGAGAAGAGCATCTCGTAGTATTTTGTTATAATTAATTATATTTTCAAATAATAATCTATATTATTAAATGATTTTTGTCGAAAACCTATTTTCAATCGCCCAGCCTCTCCTAATGGACCGATTTTGAAGATTTAAAAAAAAATGTGTTTATTTTTCAAGCAATGATTTTTTTTTTGGTAACATTCGAGGCTATAAAAATTTTATACATTTTTTCGTTTTTTTTATTTATTTGAAAAAATAAAAAAGGACGAGGTTGGTTGATAGCTCAATCGAAAGAGCTAAAAATTTAGAACATTTACGCCGCTTACAGTACCCTTCTATATCTCTTATAGATTTCCTGTTATTTGAATTATTGTATAATTATAGTAATTATTGAATTATCAATGTTAATTGTCTAACGACCGTTATTCTAGGTTTGTGCTTCACGTGTACCGAATGCGTTTTTTAAGCGTTTGCTTTGTAATTATTGAATTATCGTTGGGGAAGTACATTATCGCCCTATTACGTCGGTATTTTTCTACCAATTTGTAAAAAAGTGTCATTTTATTCGTTTTACACTTCAGAGTTACAGCAAAATATAAAAATCCAATAAATTGAGTTTATTTTAACAACTGACATTTTAAAATTACGCCATGTTATTTAAATGGGAGAAATTTGTGTAAGATCCATTAGTTTGGGCGTCACCAGTTAGGCTCATGACAAATGTACCAATTTGAAGCCCAAACATTCCCAAAAATATAAAATTTATCATTTCCTCATTTTAAGTTTGTTAAAAAATTCAAATTATAAAATCTTAAAAATTCCCCACGTTATTTATTTTTGTCTAGAAGCTCACCCTTTGTTTGAGAGAACCTTTCAACGTACGCTCATAACATATATTTCAATTTGAAGCTTAAACCTTATCATTGTGCCATTTTACTACTTCAAGTAGGGATTATTAATTCAAAAAGGAATTAAGGAATTCAAACCGTTGTGATAAATTGTATAGTATTTTTGTATTTACAATTAACAGCTGATTTATTATTAGTAAAATGTCTAACTACGTGCTTTTAATAATCGGACAGCTGATCTAGTTATTATGTTATTTGCCTGTACATTTAAACACAAATGTAACATTTATAAAGTAATTAATTATTAAACCTTAAGTGTGACATTTTTAAAATTTCTGATATCAATAAAACGACAAATTACTAAATTTTTAAATCTAATTATCTATTGCGGTTACATTTTTAACGTGCGTACAAAACATAATGAAAAACTTGTTTAAGCTATTGTATACAACTGTATTTCAATTTTAAGCTAAAGCCTTCTCATTGTACCATTTTACTACTTCAAGTAGGAATAAATAATTCAAAAAGGATTTAAGGAATTCAAACCGTTGTGATAAATTGTATAGTATTTTTGTATTTACAATTAACAGCCTCCCCTAGTTATTTACTAATAATAATCTATTGAATAGATACATAAATCTAATAATATTAGATTTTTTAATAAACGGGTTGAAAATATTGAATGATTTGATTTGGTTAATTATTTGTTTAACTGTTGTTCATTTAGCACCACCAGTGCATTTAGTGGTTTGTTAATAAGTGCAAGGACCATCGTCAGTTCATCTTGGAGCAATTTGTTAGAATGAAAATATTCTACAATATAAAATGGTTATCCCATTATCTAAGAGATAGAGCACTAATGGTAGGTCAAAAGCGAAGACAGAACTTCAAAGAAAATTTGAAACCAAACTCAAAACTAATGAAACTGAAAAGTGTATAATTTAATGTATTAAGAGATATTTAGTTCACAGTGTATGGGGCTGCTAAATGTGTAGTATAGATTGAAGAAAAACTGAACACCCTTTATCATTTAATAATTTGTATTGACCGACACGTGCTTTGAACATTTGTGCCATGACTGCGGTCCAAATAACAGTAAGTTATATATTTTTTAATATAATATAAAATATATCATATTAAATTTCATAAATTATAAAGGGCGTTACGTTTTTTCATCTATATTACAAAATGTAAGATAATGTTTCTTAAGGCTGAACTTTTAGGAAATCGCTCCTACCAACAGGTGTTTCGGACTCGTACAGTTGTTTTTATTTTAGTATCAAATTTTCGTAAACTTTTTGATTGAACTGCATAAAATATTTAATGTTAACGCTAACTAGAAATAATATATTTATTTATTTCAAACCTACACAAAAATACAAGTTTTTCTTTAACATTGAGGTTATGGAGGGTTTTTAAAACAATTCCGTTTTTCCATTTCTTATTTTTAAGTCTTTTAATTTCTGTATCATCGGGTTTTATTGAGTTTGGATTAGTTTTAGTAGTAGCCTATATATATTAAGTTCCCTACAGTTATCTTGATCGTTTAACGCCAAATCCCCATTCCAATTTTTAAAGCAAAGGCTTTAGGGCCAGTTCCTTTTTGTGGAAACTGCAAATCCAGCCCCTAAGTGTGGAGTATTTTACCGGAGTATTTTTTAGTTTTAGTTTTAAAAAATTATCAAAATACATAGAATTTCATCTGTAGAATAATTCTTGTTTCATACAAAGCTAAAATTTGGAAAACCTGTTCCTTTAGTGTACTTTCAAGTTCAAAGAGATCACCTGGTTTTAGAAGCGCATTTATATTAAATCATTAAATTTGAAGTTTGTAAATTGTGTATGCTTGGTTTTTTAAGAGCTTTGTAACATTATATTTGTGTGTATGTTGTTTTCCAATGTATGTATGTGTATATTCATGGTGATTATTTATTGTAACAAAATGTTAGGTTATACAGGATGTTCCATAACTATCGCCCCCTCTACGTTTTGTAAAATTGCAAATAGATTTTTGTAGATTTTCCTACGCGATTGAATGTTTTTTTTTTAGAGTTTTTTCTAAAAACATAAATATAGGATGTTAATTATCACATTTTGTTTTTACGCGGCCTTATAGCTAGCTTGGTTTCCCCAAAATCAATCAAAACGTAAAATAACATAAAAGTAACTGGTCCAAAGCCACGTGGTGGACTTTAAATTGGGGGCATCTTCTCATCCGAGGCCGATGGGCGAGTTTTTACGTTGCGAGCGAAGCGAAGCTCATAACCCGTGCTACTTGTTTACATTACGGTAGCTCAATCCCTTACGCGAAGAATAAGCACTCGTACACCTAGTTATGGAACACTCGGTATAATTATTTCGTAGTCTATGTGTACAATACTTTGCTTTGAATTATTTTAGTTGTTGCTTACGTGATCGATTGTAAATAGTTTATATGAAGATTATTATTATTTATTTATTTCTGGTTTTTTTCTCCCAGTTCAAAATATTGACCATAAAAATAAATCTTTTAGAGCTTTTTCGCCAAACTGTCATAAGTATTGCCTGGAAAACAATACTTTTTATAAGCTTTAAATATCCCAAAAGCAGTAATGAACAATCTAACACCTTATTTGAGAAAGGCTGAAATATATATGTTTGGTGTCAAAACAAAAACTGTTTTGCAATTTAACCTAAGTTTTTGTACATTTCGTTAAATATTTTACCAATTTTAAGTCCGATTTTACGAAATAAAGTGTTTATTTGTTAATTACTGTTGCATGCATATTTTACATTTACCTTGTATGGGATATTTTTTCAACAAACAAACTTAGAAGACTTTACAATATTTTACAGTAATAGATTATCAAATCAAATTCAGAAAAAACCCATGTTCAAATAATGTTAATTAGAGATTTAAGATAATTTTTATACAGTATTTGACATAACATTTTTACGTTAAGTTACAAAAAAATCATTGTAAGTTACAAAAAAATCATTTACTACTTAAAATTGTTTTTAATTCATTAAAAAAAGTATTAAATTTATGCCACATTTTATAATTTGGTTATTAAAAACATTATCAATAATAAATCATTGTTCAACAGTACTGTATAATATAGTTGCAACGTGCGCCAAATATTGAAACATGTGCTTGCTCCCTCCAAAACGAAAACTAAATTATTCTCTTCGTTGGGGATGTTGAAAGGAGGTCAAAGCGTTTGTGTAAGACAGTGCAAGAGGCAGATATATTCGCGGTCTGGTGGTGCGGCGAAATTTAAACTCTGCCTATAATGTCAGTTTCGTCTCAAGGAGCAGCAAAAGACTGGTGGCGCTCCGAGTGACTTCGATCTGAACTACCACACAAGCGTCCGCTTAAAACCCATTAGGTTTCGCTTCTTATAGTATTGTTTCTTCAATGCTGTAGGGCTCTGCGAGGTCGGTGTGAATTGCACCATTTGAAACTATGGAAACAGATCTTTTGAAAAATCTGTCACGTGACATAGTGTGACCGCGGTGTGAAAAGGCCTTAAGGGACGGAACTACAAAAATGTAACGTGACCATCTTTCGTTTGTTAGCAGAACGTATTATTTTGACTATAAAGACAATGTGCTTTAAACTCTTGAAAACCATCTACTGTGAATAATTCAAATAAAATTAGTCATCTTATCCCATGGACTTTCCTGTTTTTTCATATAGATCTCTACAATTGTTTAACAATGTTTAGGCTTAATTAGTTGAAACCGGGTTTGAAGAATTAAGTTCTTTTTGACAATAATTGAAACTTATATTGTTCTGTTTGCTTGTACCCATAAAGTTTGAATCTGACTTTCAAGACCGAAAGTTTTAGTCCTCGTGACACATACAATTGCAAAGTATGTGCAAAGTGTAACGTCCTGTTAAAATGGGACTTAAAGAACAAACTGCGCCAATTAACCGTCTTCGACTCGTTATTAAACCGAATGCATTTCGTCGAGAACCATTTAAAACCACTCCTTCTACTAATTATACTCGTTTTATTGTACTCATTCTCGGCAAAGACAATGCGATGGCTCTCGACCGTCCGGCATTTAAAACATGCATTTCGTATTCATGCATTTTCCAGTCTAAAAGCATCTCTAATGAAATCATACCTCTGATGTTTCGCTCGTTCTATAACACTCGGAACGAACGTAACGTCGAAAAGAAATACAATTTGAAAGGGAGGCTAATGAAATCACGGAAAACGAAGTCATATTTCAATGATAACAATGGTAACTATGACGTCATTGTTATCCTTACAGGAATCAAATATCCCCCTTTACTAAATGGGGATGTGTATAAATTAGGGGTGTAGGCAATTATACGTCAAGTACAGTGGTTTGATCAATAGGCTCTTCAATGTGAGCATAGATTAACACTTCTGTTACAAAGCATAGATTGGATATAAGGGAGTTTGTGTGATGGAGGATAATCTGTTATTGAAATGGTGATGGACAAAAGTATATCTTTATTAAACATTTAAGAAAGTTCAATAAATCTGTTTTTGTATTTAAAAAAACATATTATTTTCTCTGTTAACGTCTTTACTTTATACGATTTACACTAATAACTGAAGGTACTTGGTAGAACTGAATTTTAATAAAAACACAAACAGTTTTTAGTTAGTTCGAAAAAATGTATTGTAAGACTCATTAAATGTTGTAGAACTTACTATAAATGTTGTGTTTGTGTTTTCGTCTTTACTTTATGTCAGTTAGACTCATGAGGTTGATGGAGTTGTTACGCGTGCCTAAATGCTCGAGTCTGCGTAACCGTTTTCGAACAAATAATAATAGAGGAAAGTTTAATATTCAGGTATTTTAAAAGTCTTATGTGGCTCCTTGAATTAAAGGGGAAAACTTAATTATTAATAAAAATTATATTTACAAAATTGCTTTAATATAAGCTTTAATCGTTGTAAACATTTTGTTTAAAAAGTAGCTAGTTAAAAGTTAACATAGTTAATAGTTGACATAGTTAATAGTTAACATAGTTAATAGTTAACATAGTTAATATTGTTTGTATAGTTAATATTTAGCATAGTTAATTTAGTTAGTGTAGCTTAAATATAGTTGTAAAACCTTTAATTAATTTCGTTTGTCTCAGTACCTTAAAGCACTAATGAAACAGTATACCGGACATTTAGTTGGCATCGAACAAGTCATGCCGCAACAATTTTGTATTCTTGATGTTGTACTTTTGGTATGTTAGTGCAGTGTTTTAACCACAAAACACTGGTGCACGTAAAACTTACGTGTGGTGAAGACATTTTGTCCCTCCCCCTTCTCCCTGGCCCCTCTATCACTGTAGTCTTTCAGCAGTGCTTTGGGCAGTTAGTTGCCTTTGAGACTGCTTGGTGGTTATGTTCATCTGTGTTAGTTTGGTGCCGACTTTATACTCCGCTATCTGAACAACACGTAATGTTTATGTATCGCTAGTTTTAACAGTATATTTTACCACGTGATAGAAATGAAGTTGTTCCTCAGAGAGGAAGAAAAACCTACTGTTCATTTTGTGGTTGGAAAAGGAAGAGAAAGTCAGGTACTTTCTGTAGCTGCGGAAAAGTTATCCGTGGTAAACATCAAGAAAAAATACCCTCAGAGTGCACAGGTTCCAAACAAATGAAACATATGTAGTAAAATTATTGTATAAAGTCAAATATAATATACCCTAATTTGTTAAAGTTTTTTATTTTAAATAGTAAAAATGATTCAATTTGTATAAGTAGCTTTAATTTATTCACCATTTTCCGGAAATATACAGACATTAGTGGTTACAGGTCAATATTACGTATCGTTAGTAATAACTTCATTCCTATAAATGATAGTGTTCTAGGGTTAATCAAACTGACGTAATAAGTAGTTTAGTGTATTCACGACTTGATGATTGATAAAAAGAGCTACAAAAACGGTAGTGGGACTTAGTGTAGAACTGTAGACGGACTAGATACTTAAAACAATAATTCATTTAAGGGTCGGCTCTATTTGTCGGCCATGTTGGCTGACACTCCATAAGACCAATGATAAATTAAAATCCAAATTTTTCTTTTATTTTTGATCGGAAAATTATAAACGATATGTCATTTTAAAGCTATGGTCAATATGCATGCAAATGGCTTTTTAAAAACTAAGAAAAATATTTTGTTTAATATTTATTAACAATTTAAAACACTGATTTTTAATATTTTTTTATGTTGTCACTATTAATCATAGCGAAAAACTACCAAGCCATTCGCATGAAGAATTTCGTCCCTAAGATTTTGGTATTTTTTTTTAAACGCTATTTGAACAATTGCGGGTTTTAAATGGATTTAGGCCGAGCAATGTAACCTACCGCCGCTATAGGGTGATTTTAAATATTTTTTACGTTGTAATTATTAATTATAGCGAAAAATTACCAAGCCATTCGGATGAAGAATTTTGTCCCCAAGAGTTTGGTATTTTTAAAAAACGCTATTTGAATAATTGCGGGTTATAAATGGATTCAGGATGAGCAATGTCCGCGTAACTTACCGCCGCTATAGGGAGTCGCAGGTTGCTTTCTGTTTTACTAGAGCCGACCCTTAATAAAACAGTTCAGGAAGATCTTAAAAAACAATCAAAATTTTAACTAACGTTATTATAATTTTGGGATTCTTAAAACGGATCCTAGATAACTTTCTGGTTTTATTTAATAGCACTGAGCTACAAACATATTATTAATTTTCATTCTTCAAGAAAGTAACTGTTAAGTGCTCACCAGTCAGGCAGATGCAACGACAGATGTTTAACGTTTTTCTTAAAGCAGATGCTAGATGCCTATATTTGTTCACTATAGTAGAGAATCGCATGTTTATATAATCTCTACGATCTGTACAATGCCGTAAATGTATTTTATGATCCGTTGCATCGACCTGACTGTCAAGGAACTTTTCTCCTGACCCCCAGAGGAGTTAACATGGCAATGTTAATTTCATTAATAACAAAAAAATGAAATTTAAAATGTTTTTGTTTAGGTTATATGCCTATATTAATTATAATGAATGCTTGTTAATTTGCTTTTTTTAGTATGTGACAAATGTTTTAAATTTCTGCTGTTTGAATTTAGATTTTCAATAGTTCTTATAGATGTTTTCAACGAAAGATTTTTCATAAGTATCATTTTAGTATAGACATCATTGTGTATGCAAAATATACTAGTAATATTTATGTTTTATCTAATGAAAAGTAAAGTCATAAAAAACTAATAACAAACATAATATCACATTCAAAGATGATAAAACTATCACTCTATCAGGCATCGAAAGTAAGCTAAAATGTTACAATATTGGAAACAGGCAATTATAAAGGGGAACATTTAACATAGGTTATTGTCATTTAATAAAAATGCATCCTTTGTAAATAAGGCTAAACACGTTTATGATAAATTGTATTGTCATAGGACATGAGAACGCAAACGAGTGCGAGATAATTTTTACAACAATTAACCAGCTTTTACCAGCTTCGTATGGTCTAACATCTTTTGGGTTTACTAGGTTATTTCAGCCGGCTTAATTGTGTGCGTCATATTGTGTGAACCACATTGTCTGTGGTTTTTAATTTCCCTTTGTATTGAAGTGTTTCCTGAATATAGTTTTCTAGTTCAGGATTTTTCATTACACAAGGGTGAGCGAAAAGTTGTATTAGTATTAAAAACAGGGCATATAAAAGAAATTTGATTGCTGTACCTTAAAAAATGTATCCGAAATCTTAAATGTTATTTATTATTTTTTTTAGAAATATGGTCTTTCTAAACTTGATAATAATATGAAATTTTAAGAGAAAATCTATTTTGGAAACTGTGTATTGATATCTCAAACCGGGGAAAAGTTATTAACTTGTATATAAAAAAAGAAAAAATTAAATGTCAGGAAACTGCGAATGTTATTAGTTTAAAAAAATATTATTATGAATGTTATTAGTTAAACAAAGTAATTAATTTGATGTGAAAACATCAGAAATGTTAAAGTAAATAAGACGTCAAAACATTTGATGAATAAATATTAGTAACTTCAAAACGGTTGGGATATCAAGACACCATTTTCCCCCTTAAAAATTCGCTTTGACATGAGGTATGGCAATACAATCTTCCTAATAAAAAAATGAAAGTTCCATTTAAGTTTACGGACAAAATGTTTAGACTCGACATAAAATAAGATTTTTTATCTCGCAGAACAAACCACAGTTACATTAATTTATCTTTATGCTTTCGTTTATTTTAGAAGTAAGCCTTGTTTATAATTTTTACTCACCAAATACATTTAAATAAGAGATAATGGGTCCTTTAGATTTACGTTTATAAAATTTGTGTAGACAAATATCACAATATGTTTGGTAAAAATATGTCAATGTATTTCTACGTATACAGTATTATATTAACGGCAATACATTATAATGTTAAAGAGAATTTTATTGCTTTAAGTATTTTTTTTTTCTATTCAGCACTTAATATTGATACCAATTAATTATATTTTTTTAGTGTATTTTTACATCTACTTCTTACTATGTAACCTTATAAGTACACACACATTTATTAGGCTCAAATTCAAAAAACGTCTTGTTTCCAGACGGCTGTTTCGGCAAAAATATTTTCCTGCCGCAACAAAATACTAAAACGCAATGAACTCGGCATTCTTACATCGTCGGGAAGATATTTCAATTTGAAGAACAAATGCCTTTTAGGTATGTTTTGTGAAGAATTTCATCCTCGAGTGGTTCTCTAAAAGGGTTGTTTCTCCCTGCCACAAGAGGAAGGTTGTTTTCTGAAAGTTCAATCAGTTCTCAAAGATATTAACGAATTTTCGATCGCCTGATGCGAGTATATCCTCTACCGGACAGAATTTAGTAATGTCTTTTTGTTACTTATACAGTTTAATATACATTTAAAAATAGCCTAACTTGGTAATAATTTATAGAGGTATTAAAGACGGACTATATGTTGAGGAAAATGCTTAACATTTTACAATGATTATACATTAAGTCTAGATTGTGTGCCCATATTTCGGCAGACAATCAAAATGTAAACTATAGTTCTAAGTTATAAACAAATCTTTAGTTTTTAAAATACCACACAACTTGAATGGTATTTAAAATGCGACAGGTTGTCTATTTGTTTGCTTTAAAAACAGCCTGAATGTTAATTAAAGTACAACGTAATTGTTGACAGTGTTCGCAATTATATATAATATGTTACTAGGAAAAATGCGCGAATGAGAGAAAGAAAAATGTCCGGTGTACTATACTTTCTTTAAAACACATTACTAATGGTTAAATACATTACAAATTTTCAAGAAAATGTCTAAAATATGTGTATGCTTAAGATAATAACTGACATAAAATCCAATTTACCCCTACCGTCGCGATGTGCAGACAATAATTACTACAGAAAAAGTTGTACTATTCATTTTAAAAGAGATTCAAAGTATTAGCTCTTAAAATGCAAAATAAAATCTAATTAAAACTATTGTTCATCATTTAAAGAAACAATTTCCACTATGGCTTATTAAATTTATTTGTTATATCTGATCCTTACTGTTTAAGCTAATAAGTACACATATAAATATTTTCCTGCTACAACAAACTACTTACACGCCCTGAACTCGCATTCTCACATAGTCGGAAAGATGTATCAATTTGTAGAACAAATGCCTTTTGGGTATGTTTTGTGAAGAATTTCATCCTCGAACGGTTTGTTCCCCCCTGCTACGGTTGGAGGGTTGTTGTCTGACAATTCAATCAGCTCCCAATGAAATTATTACGGATGCTCGACCGCCTGATGCGAGTATATCCTTGACCGGACAGAATGTAATTTACTTTTTGTTATTTATACAGTTTAATACATGTTAAAAAATATACAGTATTGGATATAAATTTAAAATATACAGAAATTTAAATCGTTGTTGTTTATATCGGAGAGTATAAATAATATGAGGTAACGATTATATCATCTTTTTGAATTTCTTAAAATGTATGCAATATGAATTTGTATGTCCAATACCATTAAAACTATTAACTTATTAACAAAATAACAATATATAAGCTATTAAACAATTTATTTTTGTAATAAAATAGAAATGTTCGTATTATAAAATTTAAAAAAATAATGATTTGTTTTTCAAAACTTTAATGTCTATCCTGATTTCTATATATCATGTTTCACAAAGTAATCTTCTCACTATAGAGATAATTTTAAAAGTGTTAGTAATGAACAAATTGTTAATAATATCGGTCCTAAAATTCATCGTTTCCAGGCAATTCGCTACATTGAACATATGTTTGTAACTTTAGAAATATGTAAGGTACTGAGTTCTAGTTTGCCGAACATATTTGACATGAAACCTTTCACATGTGTTAGGACAGAAAACCTCGTAAACATAACCCCCAAAAACATTCGGAGCACATACATCAAAACAATAGATGTTTGTGCCGTTTTCCCATGTTGTTACACCGGCTAATTAATATGTTTAAATTGTCCAATGAAGGACAAACAATTACTGTACTTCGTTGCAGTACTAATCTTCTTGTACGGTGTTTTAGAATAACCTCCAATTTGTTCATTATGTAAAAGATATTCAGTGATCTCATTATAGTTATTCATTATCCACAACCGGCTGGTTCAACTGTGTGGCCATGTTTCGTCTGATAAAAATTGTTACTTCAGAATGTGTTAATCCTCGCCCATTAATTAATTAATTCCAAAATCAAAGCATGTTCAACACGTTTGGCATAATCAGTATTTTTAAGCAGGCACTGAAGTTAGTTTGTAGAGATTAAGTTGTAAATATTTAGTTAGTAAACCTGTATTACTTCTTGAAACTCTGACTTTAGTAAATTTTCTGAGAAAGGTTTTGAAACTTTGTACTTGGGATACGATCTATAGTGTCATTCGACTTACTCAGAGCAGATGTTTTGTTATTATCATATGTTTTTACAGATCTACTTTCTTTAATCTTTGTATCAAGTTTGCTCGTCATTACGATGTTGTACATCGATATCGGGAATGTTTCATTATGTTTTCTTTTACTTACTCTGGGTACGCACCACCGCACTTAAATATAGATTTACAAACATAATCAACAGGACCGAAATTAAAGCAGCTGTGGTTGGTATTTATAATTGCTAATTACATTGTGGATTGTTGCTAGACCACGTTGCTAAGTATAACTGTCATGTTTAAGCTTAAAGCTTAGATAACGTTTCAATGGTTCTTACCATTCCAGAGAAAGTTTGTATCGTGGAGCATTATTTTCGCTCATAGGGAACAGGTCGTTCCGGTAGTCCTAGTTTCTGTTTCCTAGATCTGCTGTAGAGTTTTAAGAACGATTTCACAAACAGTCGCCATGTAATGCCGCAATGATAAGTGCTGTTGAGAAGTTCAGTCGTAAGGGTAGTGTTTTGACTCAGAGTAATGACAGGGCAGCGGAGTATTTATAGGGATGGGCTGTATTACGGCGCTTGGGAAGTTGTACCCACTTCAGTCGGGCCATATTTACCCACTTCGGTAGCATATTTACTAACTTTACATTAATATTGTTTGTAAAGTTTAATATAAGTATATAGTAAAGTAAAAGCAATAACCTATTATTAAAGTAATATGTTGTAAAATCTAAATAAACAAAGTTGTGTTTATTAAGAGGACTAAAACACTCAGAAATATTACATAACGGATGTAAAATAGCAAAAAGCACAATTTTTCAACTAACAATTTTATAATTTTTATATATATATTATTTTGTAATTATTTACTTTTATAATATTTATTTATTTAGTTGGATAGTTAAAATTTTATATAAAAACTGCATAATTGATCAATACAAAATGTTAAGGTATTTTAATTTTTTAGTATCAATATTAATTAGTTAAGTATCATATTCACACTAAATAAACAATCGGTTATTTTCAAAATTTTAAGTAGGGTGTTTGTTGAAAAATATTTTCAAATATTTTAAAGTTGGAATACTTAAAAAAACTGATAATTTTTTTAGAGGCGAGAAGAGGGTATATAAGTCATCGTCTCATAGCAAAAAAAAAATATAATAATAATGATAATTTGGCTAGTTAAAATATATATTACGACGAAAATCTATATATATATATATATATTATACTGAGTATCCAAAACTATCCGTACAATTACTGAGGCTCGATGAAGAATAATGTACATAATTATGTAAATAAATAATATTCATATTCCAAATATTATAATAATTTTGAATATTCTTTATAAATAATTAAAACACGTTCCAAAATAAATATTTTCTTTTCTTCAACATAAATTATTTAAATTATTATCATCTTTCCTTTCATTAAAATTGTTTAAATTTATTGTGTTATATAAATGTAATTACATCAGTATAAAAAGTCGGCCATATTAGATCCATTATTTTAAATCGTTGGTATACAATTATTTTTGTTAGATCAATTCAATTACATTCTAATCATGATTTCTTTTTAATTTCCGTTTCTTAAGATTCTTTACAAGAATATTCGTATAAAAGGACTGCCATTTTTGATCATCCATTTTTAATTTTTTGTGTCAAAATTATTGTTATTAAATCAAATCAATTAGTTTCTAATAATTTCTAGTGAAATTTGTGTCAATTTTCCTTTTTTATTACTTTTTTAAGAAAATTTTTCTAAACGTATGCCATATTGGATCAGCTATTTTGAATTTTGAATATTTGACATCATATTCGGATTCAGCAACCTCATAAACACGTATATATATATATATATATATATATATATATATATATATATATATATATAAATTACGGATTTTTTTTGTCATAATACGATAAGATTTTTAAATTTGTTTAAAATATCCATTTTAATTGTTTAAATAATTAACAAACAATTTCCAACCAAAACCAAATGGAGAACTTTTTACCTGAAGCTATTTATAAATGAAATAAAAAAATTGGAATAATTTATTTTCAAATAATGTATGTTTTTAGCTGCATTGAATCCCAATACTAAGGCCAAGTGTCTGGTGCTGTAACAGTGGTGACGTCACGGAGCTGTACTCTCTACGCCACCGAGTACAGTAGCGGCAAAGGACTCGTTAAAGTAATGAGATAGCCCTCCTTATATTATGCAACCCTGGAGTATGTATGCCGTACAAAAAACGGCCACTACGAATGAACACCACGGTAGATTTCTTCAGCAATTCCTGCAGTCTGCGAAAAGAAGTCACCATGGAAGTTTTTTTGAAAATGGACATAACTATCACCTTTGAAAATATTGTTTAAAAACATTGGTGAATTCCCGTAAATAACACAACCTGGTCTACATTCAAAATATAAGGGATACAAATTACCGAAAATGTATTATGCCTCAATAGTAACAAATAACTTTGAAACCCCTGGTCTACGGAATGTCTGGTTTTCAATGAAAGTCATATACACATAAACGTTATACACAAAAGGTTTTCTTGGATGTCAGTGTCGTGACGATGTCCTTGAGAAGAGACAACTTTGTGTAACAGTATAATCCACTGTATCTGGTCTTAAGTGTTGTGATAATAATTTGGCTTTTAGACCGTAGTGGTTTCAGAAGGATGACGCTAATAGTCATACCGCTGAAGACACTATTGTTTTACTTGAAAGATAGTTTTGCCCACCGCCTGATTTCCCATGGAACAAACGTCCTTACAAATCCCGACTTGACCCTTATGTCATGATAAAGGAAATCATCTTCTGAAATGAGCCACCGACAACCATTAGAGCTTCTTAAAGAAATAATTAGATACGTTGGAAGCATGCGTCAACCCCTTTTTTCCCCAACATCTCGGAAGAGCTTCAACAAGGCTGCGAAACTTGCCTAACAATTCGGAATGTCTTAAAATCTAAAGTTTTCAGCTTCCTTTTACTTTGTGCATTTGTCTCAAAATAAAACTGTTATAATGTCAGTACTATTTATTTGGATGCTTATTATATAATAATTGAAATAACATTGTAAAAAATTTAATCAGATGTAAACTGTCAGCTATAAACAGTAAGCTGGGTTTTCATCTAAATATATAAATACAATATTTGTTTTCTTTGCTGACCAGTTTTATATATCAACCTCTGTAATATTAAAAGTAATTTCCAGAGAAAAATTAAAGAAAAAACTAGCTACTTGTGAGAGTATAAGGTAAATTTTATTAACGTAAGAATCAATATAGAACTAGATTTGAAATTAATTTTTCTCTATCAAAGATCTAATATGTTCCTAATTTTGTCATCAGATGGAAATCGTTTGAAATTTTAGGGTAGCACTGAACCACACTAACGTCCACATGCTATAGGTTTTGGTAAAATATAAATCTCTAGAAACGGCAATGGCGCAGCTCTCACGCTGGGTTATTGCCAGAGTGTAGTTTACAACCCTTTCTCTCACAGCTTATCGACTTTTAAGAGACATAAACTGTGAAATCAAGGATCTTTAAGTGCTCCAACATGAAGCCCGCTTTCGAATAAACCGTTTTAAATCGTAGGTTATGTCGAGTCTTTCAAAGGATGTGAGAATTATTGCTTTCCCTTTTCCTTCTAACATCCTTTATCCGGCAAAGGTATAAATGTGTTTTGTAAATGAAAAAAGTCTAAGGTGTAAAGACGAGAATTATTATTGGTGGGTTTAAATTTATGAATGAATATGAAAGTGAGAAAATAGTTTTACGTTTAGATACTTTATACGGAATTGATACAGACTTTTGTGTTATAGGCCAGTAAGTAATTATAGTAAAAAATGTTAGAAGAATATTAATTTATTGTAACAGTTAATTAATTGCAATATATTAGACTCTAGAAGAATGTAAAGTCTCTATTTATGCACCTAATTAAATTAAGAAATTAACATAAACTACTTTTAGAATATCAAAAAAGGTAATTTTCTATTTGAATGCTTTTGTGACAGTGAAGTTCATTTTTAAACTTTGGTCTTAATTGGATTGAAAATACATAAACATGAGACGTAACAAATGGTTAAATGGTTTATGCAGAACACTAAAGAGGTGAAACCGCTTTGATTTAAGAATCCGTAAATCAGATTTACCATTAAAAGAAAGTCATATTGCTAACAATTCTCCCATTATTATATTCAACATTGGTGGCTGAATTCTCTGAATCAGTTTCCGTAGAGAAAAGAAGACGTGGTAACTAAGTCTTCGACAAGGTAGCAAACAAACATTGAATTGCAAATATATCGACTTCATTGCAACAGATACAGGATGCAATAAAAACAGGTTTAAATGTTACCTGTACCGTTTAAACCATTGTTTACATATACTGGAACCAATAATGCAGATATCGGAATAGAAAACACTTCCATTTAGTAGAAGGAAGCAGAACTGACCACTCGGATCTATACTACTATTTTATCAAAAAGTTAACAATCTCTTCCTCCTAATAATTTAGTCATTGTATGGTTCTTATTTGCATTCACATTTTCCGTTTCGGTCCAGCTATTTCATTAATAGAATTTAAAAGCTTCAGATCCTGTACAACGTGTAACTTTACTGCCATACAAATATTGCAATATTGGAAAAGTACGTTTCTTGATATTATAAGGGTATCATTTTTATTGTACTCAAACTGTTTAACTTTATCTACCATTTTATTTAAGGCATTAAACGGGGTTTTTTTACGTTAAAAACTGTACCAGTTTTAAGCACTACCAATAAAATTTTCATTTATTTTGAAGTTTTTGAGTTATAAAACTGACGAGGGTTTAATACAGGTTATGTTTAGTTTGACCTTAACCGAAATAATACTGTTAAATATCATTTGCTGAGGAAGTGTGTAAACGGGGGGGGGGGGGGGAATAATAACAACACTGTAAGCTGCAAAATAAAAATTAAGATTGTTTTCAATGTCGCATACACGAGGTATTCAGTCTGTTAATTCAATAATTGCAATAAAACCGTACAAGTGAGATGACATCGACCAATATCTGGAGCGATCAGGGTAGCTCAGTTGGTAGAGCATTACGACATAAACGTAAAAGTCCCCGGTTCAACTCCCGGTCTTGGTCTATGTTTTTTCACTTGTAATAAAATTTAACTGTTAAAGGTGTTCAGTAGCTAACAATCAATCCAAAGAAATATAATGATTAGTTCCCATCCCCCAAAACATGTTATTCCATAATCTTTGCTAACGAAACATAACCATAAATATTTCAAAGTTTGGTTTAGTTTCACATACATGAGATGTAATTTTGAATCACTCGTTGCATTAGCATTTAAAAAAAATATACTTACTTACCTTTAGTTCTTTTTTATTCGTAGTTCGGTAGGAGAAAGGTAGCATAATATTTTACATTTCATTGTGTGCATTGCTCACAATTAAGTTGTATTTTTAAATACATATATTAAAAGAAAACCAGTCGTTTACTTTTAAGATTTATGGCATTGAAAATGATAAAATAGTAGCCATTAAAAAAAAACGTTAAACTAAAATTTAGGTTTGGTTCATTTCCAATAAAAGGATCCACAAAATATGAGCACAAAATCTAACGTAAATATATAATCAGTATCCAATAATATATATATTTTCCTTAGAATATAGAACGTTTAGAACACCGCTATAAATTGTTACCAAGATAAACTATTTCAAAACTTATATTAAACTGTATAAATAACAAAGAAGACATTATTAAATTCCTCCTGGTCAAGGATATAGTCGCAACAGGCGGTCGAGCGTCCGCATTAATATCGCTGGCAACTGATTGAATTGTCAGAAAACCCCTTCCAATGGTAGGGGAAAACAATCCTTTTCCTTCAGAGAACCAGTCGAGGATGAAATTCTTGACAAAACATACAGAAAAGGCATTTGTACCGATGCAAATTGAAATATCTTCCGGAGGACGTAAGAATGCGAGTTTAGGTCGATGTAGTGTTTCGTTGTGAAAGTATTTTCTTGGATATTTCAATATTTTATGAACATAATATAATAAGTACTCGGAGTAATAAAAATATGTCTTTTTATGAGAAGTAAATTAAAAAAATTGCATTAAGTTTGTGTTTTAAGCTATTGAAGCATTATGTTTCTTATTAGTATGTATGTATTTTTGGTAATTCCAGTTGTACATGGAATTTTGCCATAGTTAATTGTTTGACAAAACATAATTTTTAACCTAAATACATACGTTATAGTGACAACTACGAATTCATCTACGTCCAGTGCCTCTAAAGTGGTTCTAAAAACCAAACTGTGCTAGTTGATCTTTATGTGATATCAATTCATTTAGTAGGTAGAACCCTGGGTTTTATTTTGCTTCCAATCCTAAAATCACTTGGTGAATACCACGGTTTCGGGTAATCTAATTATCCATCTTCAGATCACACAGAAAATAAAAACGAAATAAATTCAGGCCGTCGAACTCAATATAAGTCGTCACACAAAAGAAAATCCACAAAACCTAGAGTGAATGACTTCTAATGTGTTTGACGACCTCATGAATGGATTTATTTTATTTTATTTTCTGTGTAATCTGAAGATGACTTACCCGAAACCGCGGTAATCACGCCCAGTCAATAAAGGTTTGTTGTCGCAACTAATTAGGGGAAAGCTGATTTTTTTATAAGTGATAGACTCTTACGAGACATGTATTTTCTCAAAAGTCACCGCCTCCACTTCTGCTTCCCCCTCCACTCCCCTTGAAGAGTACAAATGCTGTTTCACTAGATTGCTTACTAGTTCGTAAATACTCATCGTAGCTAATTATTTTTTGTACATTTGTTCCTTAATACATATTAAACATATTTTGTTCTAATACATCTTTTGTTAAAATTAATATTAAGATTAAACAACAAACACAAAAAAGGTACCTCAAAGCATATAAATTTACTTTATTAACTATATTTTTTAAATTATTTAAAATACACAAAAATGGTTTAAATAAAACTTGTAGTATGTATCTTTAGCTTTAATATGATGTGGATAATTACTTGTTTAAATGTATCGCTTGCTCTTGGGACGTCGTCAAAAATAGCGCTTGTACGCCGCTTCAGTAGCCCGACGCAGGTTTTATAACAGCTTCGCATGGATATATGGACAATGGATGTTAAAATATTATTTTAGTAAATAGTATACTGTTTTTATATAATGTATTGTAAGTTTAGGTTTAGATTGTAAGTAGATCAGGTGAGTTTGTACTACATGTGTACATAATTGTTTTTCCCTTTAACTAATATTAAATTGAACGAAAATTTTATCAGAAAAAAATATTTTTGATATGTATTAAGGAAAAATTCATAAAAAATGTATTTGCTACGATGAGTATTAACGAACTTGTAAGCAATTTAGTGAAACTCTGCATTTGTTCTCTTCAAGGGGGTGGAGGAGGAAGCACAAGGGGGAGAGGCGGGGACTTTTGAGAAAATACATGTGTCATAAGGGTCAGTCACATATACAAAATTCAGCTTTCCCCTAATTAGTTGCGACAAATGGCGATTTTCGGCCTTTATTGACTGGCCTACAAGTGATTTTAGGGTTTGAAACAAGACAGATTAAAGCAGGTGTACCTTGTCAATTAATTATTGTTAAAATTGTCCAATCCGTGGGCTAACTTGTTGAAATTTATGTGATAGTTGACCATTGTACATCCATTCACATGCACCATGATAAAGTGCATATGTTCTATTCTATTGTTTTATTAAGGCGTGTTGCAGTTTCTTCTGTTTTCAAGTTAAAAGTGTGTAGTTTTTATTACAAACATAGGTGAATGACCAGTCGCAAAGAAAATCTGTTCTGGGTATATTCTAACTTCTGGTTCCCTCTCGGATCTGCATTCGTTTCAATTATTTGACCTATTAATTGCTTACCATTACACTGAATCCCCTATTTAACTCCAACTATAGATCTTCAATTTTATAACCTATTCGTTTTCTGGAGTTCCTTTTTTCTTACATGATCAGAAAAAAATGTATTATATTGTTGACCGAGCGTATCGAGGTCCTGTTTCAAGACCGTTTGGCATTTCGTCTGTCTGTCTGTTTGTTAAGCGATTACGACCAAACGCGTTGTTCGATGTTCTTCCAATTTGGCATAAATGTTCCTTGAAGTCAGGAAAAACTATGTAGCCTATGTGTAGTGAAAGCACCTTGTAGATGAGTCACGACTTGTATAACTCAAATTCTTCTATTTTCACCGCGTCAAGGCAGTAGTGTCCATGGCTTCAGTTCTAATGACTTTTATTCGATCGCATTAATTATCAATAAAGAGCGGATTTTTTATTTTTCCCGAGGTCTTTTTTTATAGAGGGTGAATGCATTAGGCACCATCGGGAGACTAATTCCCCAGCTTTTGGGACTCCCGGTTCATCTGTGGTTCCCCACTAAACCCTAACTTGTTTTTTGAAGATCTTTTTTTCCGGAACTACTTTTGTATTACATCAGATCAGAACTTATCGTGCTTATTTTGTATATACCTTGTATATACCGGTCTCGTAGGTTTGACCTTTTCTAGTCCCCTAGGCATGTTTCTTCCTTCTTGCTCAGCAAAAGATCTCTTACATACTGGGATATAACTCTCCATCTCAAATCGTGGTACACCATTCGTGAAACGATGTTCACAATGTATACTGTTTACAAAACTACTAGTATAGTACAGATGTTACTCCATGCTCTTCCGTCAAATTTGTAGATAAAATAATTCGACCACGCAGCTGGACCGCTGACGTGAGTTGAGCAAATGTCAAAAATTAAGTTTATATGCCTATGTTTTAGGGTTTCAACCAACAATTTGGGAAATAGGTCTACTCACAAATGCGTTGAACAGCTGTTTGTGTGTACGCGATATATTAGTAGAATTGTTTGCACATAGTGGCCTCGCGAGTTTGCACCACTTGGCTTTGAACCGGGCACTTTTATGGTATTTTAGGTTTTGATCGATTTTGGGGGAACCAATCGAGCTATAAGGTCGCGTAAAAAAACAAAATGTGTAGAATAACATCTTACATTTATATTTTTAGAAAAAACTCCAAAAAATATTTCATTCTCTTAGTAAAAATCTAAAAAAATAGCTACTTCGGGTCAAAAAACGTACTTCCGGTTGTTGGACTTTTTTGACTAACGAACTCTTCTGAGCGACATAGACAACCAACATGTGTACCAAATTTGGACCAAATCGAACTTAAAATGCGGCTGCTAAGTACGAACATATATCTATACGATTTTTAATGACACACCAAAACGTGTTCTGGGGAAAATGATCGGTGCTCATTTGCTACTCCCGACCTTGGGTCTTACCATAAGGGCCCCTGCAAAAGCTCATTTTTCAGATGGAAATTCGCTAATGATGTCTCTAACTTGATATTTTTCGAGAGCTTATTGCACAAATTTTCTTTCGTATATTTTTGTGTACCTTCCCCTTTAAGGCTCTTCTTTACCTTGAAGAAAACTCCCGAGTGTACAGTATGATTTTAATGCAAAAGGCCTGACTCAAGCCGTAAAATCGTTGATACAATTCATGCTTTCGTAATACCGTGTTTCGTATTCTATTTATAAATTAATAATCTGGGAAACTACTTTAAGTCATAAAGAAGGCTTTATATTTTTTACGTGTTAGCTTAAAATATGGAAATTATTGCTTAAAACTCCCAAAAAATGCGTTAAAAATTATCGATTTTTACTCATTTAAACTGTTGATTAAAAGGAGTTGCCGAAGATTTCTTTCAATTATGAGGTATAAGACAAAATCACAAAGCCTTTAAGAACAATTTAAGATGTTTTACAACTTTTTAGGTTGAAAAACGTCGTCCGAAACACGGTAATACGAAGTGCATATTTTTGCTGTTTTACGCAAGGTATAGAAAACCCTTAAGACTAAACCATTTTCATAAAATTATGCAATAACCACACTAGGAAACTATTCGTCTACATTTCCAAACAGCTGTAAGATGGTATTCTAACCAGTACACAATTAAATTACTCTTCGGTTTCTAAAAAACCATAATTCTGATCGGATATCGTTTGAAAATTCATGTTGACTTCAGTTTCTGCAAATAACTTACAGAATGCGTATATGTGCTACAAATATATACGCATCGGTAACTTCCATCTAGATTGTTACCTTGAAATTTCACTTGCTACAAGTTTGTGCCTAACTTTACTGCGAGACATACAAACTAACTTGTGACAATCACCTTGAAACAAGGGGTGATCTACTTCCTGTTCAAGTTAACTCAACAGTTTGTTAAGGTCACCTCAGCTGTTCCGGTAGTTCATACAACTACCAACTTGACAAAACACGTCTTCTCTGACAATATTGTGTTGAAGTGACAATGCCAACTTGAGAGTTACATTAGACAAGTTGTGACATGTCTGTCATATTATGTCATACAGCTCATGTCATATTAGAAGCTATGCATTAACAACCACATAAACAGCTATTTTACACCTGATCGTCTACAAATGTATAATTTGTTGGAAAACAGTTTTAACAGTTTAAAATGTAATCAGCAGTAATAAAAACGTACAACAAACGTAGTGTAAGGGTTGTTTTGTCTTGCTCTTCGAATTGATTACCAAATCCAATTTCTGCTGTATATTATGTCGAATATTGTTTAAACTCAAGGACTACTGTATTGCACGGATAAGATTAAAACAGACTTAGGGCCTATAGTTAGAGTAGAGACGTTTTTATATCTGAGACTTTTCTTCAGAGTAGTTAACGAAACGCTATGATTTCTCCTTAACATCAATAATAAACTGAGTCAATTATTAAATTATTAAACATTAATTTGTTGCTTTTACACTTGCCATTTTTGCCATAGTTGAAAGCTCCAAAATAAAAAATATTAAATAGGTTTTCACTTTTTAACAACGATGTATATTATTTGTAAATTCCAACTCATTATGGAGGTCAGGCCAGTAAACAAATGTTTTTCTAGTTTTTTTTAGTTTTTACCATTATTCTACGTTCTTTTCTGTTTAGTATGATATACCATGTACCCAAAAGTCCCCTCCCCCCCTGTTATTTTTTTATTAATGGAAATAGACATATTTGCTTTTGGGATTGTTGACATGAACAAAAATGGAGTTTTTTTGACGTATCGTAAATTTCAACCCCTCCTCCAAAAATGGGGTATTTAGGGGTAAGTCGAAAATTTTTAATGAAAACCCCTATTGAGTGACACCTCATTTTAAAGACCTTAATAAAAGAAGAAGATTGGCGCAAACCGGAGGTCTGTATATTGACTATATCCAACATAATGGCCAATCAAAGTTATAATTTTCCCCCATTTAAATAACATTGAAATAATAAAGATGATACATCTGTTATTTTTTACAAGGGTTTAATCCAGTAGGTCACTCAATCTAAGTCATAAAACATAGTAATTAGTATAAATTACTAGACTTTCGGATGATACAACCTCGTAAATGCTTTGTTATTCATAGCTGTGCACGTTTGTCGACTCTTAATAGTAAAAAGTCCAGTACCTGGGAATTCCAGAGGGCTTAGCTTACTGTTTTAATACTAATTACTCTGTATAATTAGTATAATTTCCATAGTAGATTTTTATTATGGAAAATCTGTCTATTTCCATTAATACACAAAATAATAGGGAGGGGGGGGGTACTTTAGGGACACATGGTATATAATATGCGGGGAAAATATTTCGAGAAAGATGCGTAAACAATATCTTCATAATGCATGTTTTGCTTTGGGCGAGAAACATTTGCAGGGCCATCATATGTAGCTGAAGTTTATATTTTGTAATATATCTTACAACTTTGAACATGGAATTTGTTTATAGCACGTTTAATTAAAAATTAATATGGTAAAAATACAGGGAACAAGTTTCATCCATTAATTAGTTTTTCAAAAAGTAAATTGAACATGTCTAAAGTATGTAGTAACTTACATTTTATATGTGATTTCAGGTCTCTATATATTATGGATGCTGAGAAAATGTACAAATGTCAAATTTGACATTTTTAAGATAGGACTGGCAGGACCCCCTTAATTCATATCATTGCAATAAATATATTGAGTGAATTATGGGTTGAACACCTGTTTAGATATTTTTTAAATGTATAAGTTTTTTAAATATTTTTAAATTGGGTGTTCATGAAAACGGGAGAGGGGAATTGTGTGAAGAATTGAACACTAGCAAATGAACTAAATAGAACCATCACCTTTATGTTCCACCAATAACAATCTAACCAACGTTTTAACTCTTCCACACCACTTTGTCCTCATATATGCAAATCGTGATATGTCAAAAATTAAATTTCATAACGTATCTTATTAATTTTAAAGGTATTTTATTGGATCGATTTTATCATATGAATTTATTGGATTCTGCATTGGATCGACGATATAACTAAAATGTTACTAAAATTACTAAAAATTTACAAATTAAATTTAATTGTACGTTATTTTTAATCTGTGCTAAATCCAAAATGCATTAAAAATATATATTCACACATCTATATTTTCCGAAATATTGTTTTAAATTTTAATCGACACTTTCACGATATTACATCCCTGTTAAAGAGGGAGCACTTGCATTGGATTGTTAATCTTCAATACTCGCAGACTCCCAGCGCGCGAGCGATTAGGCCGTGTAATAGACTAAACGGGCTAATGTATAATTCAACTGTTACATCGCATTCCAATTAGAGGCTGCGATGCGACTCGATCCGTTCTAATGAAATGTTCAAGTTCAACACAAACAATAGAGCGGCGCGCCGGTAAAACTTTTATATTTGCCTCTGCAGGTTTTATTTTAGTTCTGGAATACAAGATACTTTTAAAACGTTACCTAACTATCGTTAAAAATCCCATGCAAGGAGCTTTTTCGTTTTATATCGAGATATGATGTTCAAACTTTGCACGGAAACTAGATAAATTTATATTCTTTTGTAAAAGATTGGATTGCAAGAACAGTTGTTTTAGTTTTAATACAATTTGAGTTTTGTGTTCTATTCTCAAACTTTAGCTTACTTTAATGTCTGTGAAACAAATATGATCCTTTTTATTAAAAGTTAAAGGTATATGTTTGATTTAATTTAACTAAATTGTACATTTTATTAGGAAATATATGTATACATTCGTACCTGAAATGATATCAACAAATGTTATTGAAGGGAAAGCTACAAAACAAATATAAATGTGTTTTTGTTTTTGTTTACCATTGAATGTGTTCGTTCGGTTATAATACATTGTATTGCAAATTTAATATTTAGAGGTTTATAAACAGCATTAATATTTGCAATGCAAATGTTAAAGAACTAAAATGATCTAATAAAACTTTATAAATATTTAAATGGGCAAGTTTAAGAGAAGTATAAAGTACAATGACGTCTCGTTAAAACTAAAATTGTTATGTTCGAATTCCAGTGTAGTTCTTATAATAAAGCTCAACTGAAGTGTAAAACTTATGGTCAAGTTCATGTTGAATTTTTATTGAAGTGTAAATTTATAGTATCAATTCCACTGTAGTACGGAATTGTATGATCGTGATCCATTGAAGAGTAAAGTTGGATAGTGTAGTTTTATTGAATTGTAAAGTTTGATTACTAATTTCCATTAAATTGAATTTTAGTTTGAAATTCTATTGACGTGTAAAATTTTATTATATGTTATATATAATATTTTTATTTTAATGTTAAATGTTTTGATAAAATCCCACTAACGTGTAAGATAATGGGTCGTATTCATAAAAACGAAGGATATCCTTACAAACATAAGGTAGAAGTATAAAGTTATGATTTAAAGTAAAAGGTAGAAGTATAAGAATTTCCTTTTTTCCGTATTCATAATGATTACCTTATGCTTGCGAGGATATCCTCTAAGCACAAGTAAAAGGTTAGCTCGTCTGAGGCCTAAGCAACATGCTAGAACGTATTCTAACACGTCCTAATCTAATATCCCTGCTCCCTTAACTTCAACTTATAAAAAATCCACCAAAATGTGTTATTTGAGTTAAAAAAAAAATTATTTTTTGTTAGACATACACAATTTTATCAAAAACTTGTTCATTCTGTAATTTCGTAAATGTGTAATTGCTTTAAGAAGACATTTTAAAACAATATTATTTTACAAACTTGTAAACTGAATTATCATTAAAATTGTTTATTATAATACCCAAGTTTCTTCGAATTTGTTGTCCTTGACGGCGAAGAGCTAGTTCTTCATTATTATTAACTTCATGGTTTTCTTCATCTTCTTATGGTACTTCTTCAGCTAGTTCGAATTCAGGATCGCCCAAAGTTTTTGCAACGTTATGGAGCACAACAGGTAACGATTATTTATGGTACATTTTCCAATTTCACTCGAAAAACCTATTGTAAGATAGGAAAGCGAGTTGTTCAGTTTTCCAAAACATCGATCTATTATTACTCTTTCTTTTTTTAAAAGCTTGTTATAATTTACATCTGCACCAGGAGTAGGATTTCTACCGTCATCATCAAGTAGCACAATATTGCCTTTATTTCTTATTTTGTAATGTCACTTGTGAATTTGTCCATATCTTGGAGTCGTGCACGGATCCAGGCCAACTAACGTCTGCACTAGTGAACATTTCTCTGGCATCTCAAGTGGCTTGAACATTTAGAGTACCACATTTACATTTTTGACTAATGTATTCATCTCCATGAGTTTTGGTTTTAGTATCCCTACGTGGCGTGGGTACAACCAACAACACAAATAGCTGTCGGAAACTTATATTTAGTTTGCCATAACTGTTTTGCCTTTGTTATTTCAGTGTTGGTAGTTGGAAACATTATCCGTTCATTTCGTTCATTTCATTTACATGCGCAATTATACTATCAACTACTACATTGACAGTCCGAGTCACCGTAGCTTGACTGACACCAAGTCCTTGGCCGATACCTTTTTGAAAGATTTGTCCGCAAGCCATTGTAGATTTTCTTCTTCAAAACGGTATAACACTTTAAAATCTCGAACAAGTGTAGGGAAGCGGGGTTTATAATGTTTCACATCCCTCACAACCATAACATCTGCCATCACGCTGAAAATCGCGGAAACAACTTTTCACTACAGAGGTGAGTCTGCTACTGACCAACCTCAGATTTTTTGAATGATATGCTTTATATTTGAAGTAAAAGGTAGAGATTATGAATTTCCATTTACTTCAATATGAAGTAAATAAATCAACTTTGAATGATTACTTTATACTCGAAAAGTAAAAGGGTTTACTTCAATTTATTATACATACAGGTGGAAGGATTTCCTTCAAATTATGCAAGTATAAGGCTAACCTATTTTTTATGAATACGACTCACTAACATTAGGTTCCATTAGATTATGAAGTTTTATAAAGATGAATTAAAGTGGTTTTGAAATTTGTGTAATATTAGTTTCTGTCAGGATCTACTAATGAAGAAATCCCACACTAGGACTTTCAGAAGATTGTAAATTAATTTCGATTACTATGTCAAGTTTGATGATAAAGTCCCTTTAACGCGTAAAATTATTTACTAAGTAGGCTATAATCAAAGCGAAAATTTTAAAACCTAATTTCGTTGTACGAAATTGTTTATTCCTCTTTAGTTGCAAGGCATTACAGGAATTTTCGTAAAAACTAGTAGATTTTCCAAATATACAACAACATAAAGCCGGTATTCATGTAACGAAATCAGACTTATACGCTTTGTAATTTGTTAACATTTAAAGGCGGAAGAAGAAACGACAGAAATGAAACACCAAGAAAATTAATCAGTTTATTTAACCATCTACTTTACGTACTTGCATTCATGTACTTGGTTCATGATATGTTGGGGAACACGGCAAATTGGCCTAAACTCAATGATATACACCCCAATACAGGACAATACGCCCAACTGCAATTTGTACTTTAGTTTCCTGGGGGTGGGGTACTGCAGTGATTTATAGGGACAATTAAAACATAAATTGATTCTACATGTCAACTCTTGCATGTGCCATCAAGATCACAATAATTGGAATCGTGTTTACCCCTCCTCCTTAATCTGCCAATCATATTGTATGACACAGTAGAAAACCGCGTTATGAGGTGTTGCTTTGTCGATAAACCGAAATTAGATCCTCCAAATATTGCAAGAAGCTAAACCTAGATTAAAATTAAAATTTAATATTTTTTTCAAATTTATTTTTCTTTTAGCACAAAACGATTACCAGATTTCTATACTTCATAAATGCTTGTCTTTATATAATTAAATTTACTTAATCTGTCGTAATAAACATTCGAGGCCAAAGAAAATAAGCTGTAAGAATGCTATATTTTTATTTTCAGGAATGTTGGCAATTCTGTGTATCATTCTAATGTGTAAGGAAGAACAACTCATTTTGAAAGGCAAAATTGTGTCGAGGTTTAAATAATATCTAAAATGTTTATCGTCAACTAATATTGTAGAAAATGGTAAACAAGTACTGTACCTTAGCTTACAAGCATGTAATTGTAGCGAGTGAGCGCATAGAACCATTCGCACGTCCTTGTGTTGATTTCAGTATTACCATAATTATGAATCGAAAAATCAAATTATTTTATTCATAGGTAACAAGACAAGTTCATTTAATTTAGTGGTGAAGCAAGCACTTTATTTTGGTAAAATATTAG
>JAGFPH010000011.1:1526695-1583808 GCA_018207615.1 Philaenus spumarius | reverse complement strand
TTGAAGAGCCTTATTTAAAAATTTAATAACTTTAAAAATACTTAACCGATTTTAATAAAATTTTAACCACACTTAGAAAACATGTCTTTAATAATAATATAAAAAAATCAGATTGTTACAACAAATTTTAATACCTTTACTGATTAGGCCTATAAAAATTACTTTCCGATATCTTTATTCAGTGAAATATTGTTTGTTCATGTCTTCAGTAAAAATTTAATAACTTTAAAAATATTAAACCGATTTTAATCAAATTTGAACCACATATAGAAAACATATCTATAATAACAATTTAATAAAATCAGGTTGTTAAAACAAATTTTAATACCTTTACTGATTAGGCCTATAAAAATTACTTTCCGATATCTTTATTCGGTGAAAAATTTGTTCATGTCTTCAGTAAAAATTGAATAACTTTAAAAATATTTAACCGATTTTAATAAAATTTGAACCACATGTAGAAAACATATCTATAATAACAATTTAAGAAAATCAGGTTGTTAGAACGAATTTTAATACCTTTACTGATTAGGCCTATAAAAATTACTATTTAAAATTCGACAAATGGTGAACAATATTTTTATTTTTTATTATTTGACATTTATTTTAATTGTGTCTTGGGATAGGAATATAATAAGTTATAGAGAATTTTATTGTGATTCCAAATTTGTTTTAATATTTAATATCGAATTTATATATCAAAAGATATATACATTTTTTTAAATGTATTGTAAAATTTTGTTTACAAAGTATATACCGTACTACATTTTCGATAGGTACTAAAAATTTAATAATAATAATTTATAAATCAAATAATTTATCATATCTTGGTGATTTTTTCACAGAATGTGTATAATAATATACCTGTTAATACGACTGCAATCAATAATAAACTACTGATTTTCGTTTCTCTTTTACATGTCAACTATTTCATCCATTTACTTCCCGATTAAAGGTTTTGCTAGTGTACGTGCATTAGGATTGTAAGTGTGTTATGAGTTAAATATCTAAGGTTAATTAAATATTGTCATTCAACTGCATGTCCATTGTTTATTTGGATTCAAATAATGCCGCAAACAAAATAAAATAAAAACTAAATACGTACGAGTATTAACACTAGACTACTAGCTATAAGTATTAAATTCTAGTAATCTAAAATCAAAGTTTAATACAGAGTTTAATGTGTAAAATAATCAGAGATTATACACATTCTGTGAAAAATCATCAAGATATGATAAATTATTTGATTTATAAATTATTATTATTTAATTTTTAGGTACCTATCGAAAACGTATATTACTTTGTAAACAAAATTTTACAATTCATTTAAAAATTGTAGGCCTATATATCTTTTGATATATATAACTTATTCGATTTTAAATATTAAAAAAGATTTGGATTCACAATAAAATTCTCTATAACTTATTATATTCCTATCCAAATACACAATTAAATTAAATGTCAAATAATTCAAAATAAAAATATATTGTTCAGCATTTGTTGAATTTGAAATAGTAATTTTTATAGGCCTAATCAGAAAAGGTATTAAAATTTGTTCTAACAACCTGATTTTCTTAAATTGTTATTATAGATATGTTTTCTGTATGTGGTTCAAATTTTATTAAAATCGGTTAAGTATTTTTAAAGTTATTCAAATTTTACTGAAGACATGAACAAACAATTTTTCACCGAATAAAGATATCGGAAAGTAATTTTTATAGGCCTAATCAGTAAAGGTATTAAAATTGTTTGTAACAGTCTGATTTTTTCATATTATTATTATAGATATGTTTTCTATGTGTGGTTAAAATTTTATTAAAATCAGTTAAATATTTTTAAAGTTATTACATTTTTACATAAGGCTCTTCAATTTTTACATGATAAGCTTATGGAGCTTATGAGAAAGTGGGTCCCGTTGACGTCACGAGTTACTGCGCATCCACTCGTGAACCCTACCGATAGTATTCTATATACCGTGGTAATATGTATCACGACACAACTTAGGTTTAATGTTCTTGTGAAATTATATATATATATATATATACAGAGTTATAATCAAAACAGAAATAAGTTTTAAGTGTAAAAGGGAGGAATATTGTTAAACGGGGAAAACATTTATGAAATAATCTACTTATAACAGCAAGGAAGAAAATGGTTTAGATATACCTTAAGGTAAACCCAAGTAAGTCTATATGCACCTAAAGGGAATTCTACTTTAGTTGCGGTGTTTACTAAGTCATACAATGAAACTAGGTTGATTGATACTCGATCTTTGAATTATTCATCATCGGTTTAGGCATCATGCAATTGAAGACTTCCATAAAGTGCATACTTTATCGTAGAAATGCAATGTTAAGAAATAAAATACAAATTATGAATAAAAACTAGATTTTTTATTTTGCACTTAAAAATTGGTTTAAATTAATTATTTCTGAAGAACAAAATAATCCATTATAAAAGTAACCTCATAAGCTTCTTAGTAATTAAACAAGTGAAGTGTTTTTGTTACAATTAGTGTAGGTTCGTGGCTAACTGGCATAGTGTTTTTATAGAGAAGTGAAATGACTATTCAGTTTATTCCAACACTCATCCACCATATTGTCGTCGACATCTACAATGTTTTACATACACCAACAGAACATTGTATTTCAGATTTATGAAACAGAACAAAATTTCACGTCAGTCGGTAAAATAATATAGGTGAATCCCGTTTACATTATTTGTTTGCATTGTTACAATTGAGTCTAAAAGAAATATTTTAATAGTTAAAAAGAAAATTTTTAATTTTAAAATATATCTTTTTAAATATGTTCAAATTTAATTTATTTTTAAATGCTCTGATTGTTGACTAAAAGCTATGAACAAAATATAATTACTACCAAATAGATTTTCTCTTTAAGTACTTACTCGACGAACAAAAATAGACGGCATTTATGAGCTGAACAAACATTTCTAGACACGTAAAGACAAGTTAAAAATATTAAAAAACATAACAACACTTTTCAGTTTCAGAATGATTGTGTCACTGTTAAAACACATGTCGTTCCTCCACTTTCCTCCAAAAACATGCTTAGTTCCCATGTTCATGAATGATACCTAAATTTCAGTTCAGTCTAAAGTAGTATAAATGAAATTGCTGCCATAAAAAGGTACTTAAATGGCATCATTTATATAAATTGAATTTATATATGTAAATGAATAAAACCTAATTCTTAAAGTTTATACATAAAACAAAGATACGCTAACTCTTAATGGCTCATTAAAGGCAATACAATAACGAAGTTATTAATTAACAAAACGAAGAAGTCATTATGAAATCATTGAGCTAATGACGTTTGATGCAATCATAAAGTTCCTTCGTGCTGTTTGAACTTTCTTAACAACCTCTTCATTCTCCATCCAGACGTTAAACGTTTATGCCTATACAGTTGTGTCGATTTGACCTTTGACAATAGATTACCTTAGTTACCATTTAACGAAATTTCTTACCGTGTTCATAATGCTCTAGGATAATCATTTTTCGATATTTTTTCTTGGAATTATATGGCTGAGTTTAAATATCATCCTGACTGTCTTAATTTGAAAAAAAGCTAAATAAATATTTTGGTTTCAAACTAAAGCGGCTATGAATGAAAGTTTTATGTAAAAGTTTTAGACCTTAAAACTTGAATTGAACATTTTAAAACTGTCATATGTATAAAACATGGTTTATATGTTTCATATATACATTATTATATACATTGTGACAAAAAAAAAACCTTAGTTTGCTAAACGGAGATCGGATTGTATACATTGCAATAAATACAAAAATTTCAGTAGCTTTTTTCTAATTTATCAAACATGTTTTTCATGTAAGTACAAACAGCCATTTTGTTTTTTTACAAAAACTCACTGTAACTCCAGAAATAGATAAGATATTGAGTTAAAATGTGGTTTATACATTATTAATGATACGATTTTCAAGTGTACCAAACACCAATAATTTATTTTAATAATTTTCATATTGGCGGCTGTTACAATTTTGAAAGTGAATACCTATCTTGAAAATCGTTTACTTTGTAAAATGATGTGCAAAATACAAAATATTTTTCTTTTTAATGACAGACAAAATAGCTTTTTTTGTCGTTCCTGTAGGTCAAATGATAATCGAGTTATTGGCAAAACACTGAAAACATAATTTCTTGGTAATTGTCTACGACATTTAAAATTAGCCTAAACCAACATTTCAGTTCAAAATATTTTATCTTATTTATTAAAACTATAAGAATTCAAAAAAATGTTTTTTAGGCTAATTTTGGATGTTGTACACAACTACCAAGAAATTATGTTTACAAAATATTTTTCTCGATAACTCGGTTATCCTTTGATCTACAGAAATGAAAAAAAAAAACATTTTGTTTATCGTTAAAAAAATTAAATATGTTGTCTCTTTTAAATTTGTTTAAGATATTCTACGTTAAAAATGTATAACGGCTGTTAAACACAAATTCTTGGTGTTTGTACACTTGTAAATCGAAACAAACAAAATGCTTATACCAAATTTGAACTCAATATCTTACTTCCGGAGTTATAGTGAGTTATTGTAAAAAAAAAACAAAATGGCAGATTGCAACTGAAATAAGCCGAATTCAAAAAACTTTACTGAACATTTTTCAAGTATATCGATGAATACAACCCTGTCCTGTATGTCCCGCTAAGGTTCTTTGTGGCTCTCTGTATATAAAAACAATTCAAGCATAAATTTAAAAATCTAATTTTTTTTTAATTTTACATTTTGTATATTATGTCCTTCTTGAGTAGATCAGCCTTAAAAGCAAAAACTCAAAAAGCCGACCTCACCAATACAACCACTTTTCAAATAGCTTGCGTACAATCTACCTTTGCTTCGCTCTCGACAGTGCCTTATCCCAGAGTCTTCAATGTAATAAAATAGGTTTATTCGTTAAACACCAATGTAGGTTGTCAGGACCTACTATTTTATTTCACATAACAAATAATGAGTGGAAGAGACAGCATAACCCATTTATATTCATTTATTTCCTTATTTAAAGTATTTTTACAAATTTGTATTCCATACTACACATCAGGTTTACTTATTTGTATTTCAGTAACTGAAATCATCGGTATACTTAGATACTGTAAAAACGTACATACAACAATAATAAAAAAAAACTCATTATAAATACCAATTAAAACATGCATAAACATTCTCCTACCTTTCCCAATTTTAGCCCTTTGTTAATGTTTATTTCTTCTGAAAATCAAAACGGACAAATCGCTGACTGGGTAAATCAGCCCAACAAAGCGACAAACTCAAAGAAGCCCAGTCCCGGTAATTCCCGCAACTCACATTAAAGTTGTTTATTGCCAAACACCCGTAACCCGAGATTTAAACGTTAAGGAAATGCAAAGTGCTCGTTTTATTATTAAACGTATAAAAGTTCAACGATTGTGTGGAGTGTTCTTGATGTGAAGTAAGACTTTAGGATGTGAGTTTATTGTTGGGTGTTGTATGGACTGTGCATGTCAATTGTACAACGTTAACTGAGTAGGAATGAATGTAAATATTGTATCGGTAGGTACATAGCTTTCTTTCAACCTTTTCTTTGTAATCTCAACATTAAGCTTACAAAACCTGGATAAATTTAAATGGGGGAAGAATTATATTCATATATTTACTGGAACCTTTACTAATGTAAGGTTTACTAGAAATTGTAAGATTTACTAATGTATCTTATTTTCAATTAATCATGAAGATTTATTTTAATAAAAGTATCTTTTTAACATTAAAAATACGTTTAAGGTGATTTGGACATAACCCAAGCCCAATAGAGATAAACTTTACACAAATATATTATTTTATTTAATATTGTTTACGAAAATTATGATTTGTTGATATTAAAAATATAATACTCAAATATTTATTAAAATTTATTTATTTTTTACCCGTGCATATATATTTTTTTAAACTTAGTAAATCTGTATATTATATTTATTTTTTAAAGTCAAAAATATTCATTGAAATTTTAAATCAAAATATGAAACTTTATTGGTTTGCAACATTTTTGTAAAAATAGTTTTGTTACGAAGGATATTAACAGAAACGTTTCGGTGATTTTTTTCTGCAGTCTCCAGGAATTCCTACCCACAAATTGTGGCCTCTTGATTGACATATCTTAGAATTCCTTATTTTATTTGTTCACAATATATTTTTATATTTATCAGTTTTTAATATTTTATAAATGTTTCAATGCAAATACATATTTTATTGTGAATTTATTTCGTAATCAGCACCTTTGTCAATTAATCAGACAGTTTCACTTCAACGCATAATTTATCCTACTTTCTTATAATTTTTACGAATAAAATAAAACGATTATTTACAAGGTAAATAACAAATATATCTACTCACTTCTGGGTTTTTCTTATGTACTCAGGAGATTTTCGCAGATAGTGACGTATTATGTGAGATTTTGTGTACGTGTCTCGTGAATGCATGATAAATTGATAATATTTAAATTTCTAATCCCACTTCAAGATCCAATCAACCATAGCTACTTTTAAAATATAATCTGTTTTAAATGTTTTAAAATTTATTAGTATTTTGGAATGTTTGGATATTTAACTGAACTTGTAAACCAAATGTTATTAGTACATGAGTGTTGGTTCTTTTAGTACCCAACCAACAAAAAAGACGTCAGTCATGTCAATACTAAATTCAGTTTCAAAAATGATTGCATAAGAACAAACTAACTCCACATGGAAATACAAAAACCAAAAATAATTATTCCCACATATCTGCCACTGTTACAATAAAATTTAAAATGTCTTTCCAGCACTTTCCTCCGCACTGTACTTAATTAATTTCTAAGTTTATGCATGAAACGTAATTTGAACTTTCATCTCAATTGAAATAAATAAGCAACCATAAAAAAGAGACTTAAATATATAAATTGCATAATTTAAATAAATTTAATAATCTATGTAAATGAATAAAACTTAATTATTAAAGTTTAACAATAAAATAAAGATAAACCAACTCTTAATGGCTCATTAATTACAATACAATAACGACATTATTAATTAACAAAACGAAGAGCTAATTATGAAATCATTGCCGTCTGATGTAATCATAAAGTTCCTTACCAAAGCTTCGTGATCTTTGAACTTTCTTAACAACCAATTAATCCAGGCAATAAACGTTTATGATGGTACCGTGACGTCACAATTTTACCTTTGACACTAGATTACGTTAGTTAACAATAGGTAAAATTATCTTTTTTTTTTGTTATTAGAATTATCAAAAAGGTTAACCTATTGTTGGATAATTATTTTTGGAAGGATGTGTCTGAGTTAAATGTTTATCATGATTATCAGAATTTGAAAATTTCTAAAAATGTATCTCTTTTAGTCCATTACTGGACCATTCCACTCCAGTACTTAATGCATTGTAAAACGATCACAGTGAACGTATAACTCATTACCCAGTTTTCAAAATATTTTTTAATTAACGTTTCATTCTAATTTTCCAAACTAGTAACGTTATTTTTTGTAAACGCTCAATTCGCTAAAGCTTGACTACTAATTTATAAATTAACGATTAAACAGGTTTTTAAACTTTGAATGTAAATAAAATAATTTATATAAATCAATTCTTGAGGTTTTAGTATACATTCTTATACTTTCACAATTACAGTTGACGAGCAATTGAGGCATTAAGTCGGCGATATGTTTTGGATCATGCTAAAAACCTAATGAATTCATTGTTGTCATCTTATAAATTTGTCAAATAATTGTCGTTTTCTTGTCTTTTGTTATAATACAATCGCACGGTACAAGTTTAGCAGAATTTATAGTTTGTACCTTATTACAATATTGAGACTGATGGGCATTGAACTTTTATTAATTTTGTTAAAGTTGGTATTTTTTAAACTTTTAAGAAACTATTTTAAAAGTACTGTTTAAAAATAACCAAATTTATACTAAACTTTTGGTTAATAAACATACATTTGAAATAATGTTTTGTCACTCTTGAAATAGTGGGTCAAGGTGTACATTGCACAACAAAAAAAAACTAACATTTTGAAGTAATGATGTGTACCACATACTAGTACTCATTTTGTATATTTTCCTCAATAAATTATGCTATTCTAATACATTCTGCTGTAAGAATGAGCTGGCCTTTACGACCCTTAGTTAGGCTCAAGGTCCCTTTTTAATCCACCATATCCAGGAAACTACTTTTTCCCCTGTACTTCCCACTCAACCAAATCAGAAACGTACATCTTTGCAGATTATTCTCAACTAGTGACTTGTGTCTTAATCTTCCGTACATTTCGTAGAAAGCAGAAAAGTGCAGTTAGGTTTCCCTTATCCTTACCGATCGCAATTGAGATTTTCTCTCTTGTCCATAGTCGAAAGATACTACTCTCTTCTCTCCTATTTGTTCCTACTCTCATGAAATACTTACAGGAACATCTAGTATGAGTCTACAGCCTCTCCGGCTACCTCTTTGCTCCTCTCATCATGCAAATCTGCTAATGACCCTACTCTTCAATGTACCACTTGGTGTCTGGTATCACTCCAACGTATTATTGTTAGATTTCAGTTAAACAAACATGACCTGTTAACAAACCAATCGCCATTGAATATCACTTCTGTGTTTTCTTCTTCTTATCGTCCCTGTTCCACTCGTATTTACCTGTTCGATAATCAGATTTAAAAACTATGTCTATTTTATATATTTGATTCCCTTTACGACTCTAAATTCTAAACAGTTGTCTACACTTTCAAAACGATGCTTCACAATGTATGTTAACTCGTTTGTTTTTGTGTGTATCATTCAACTACACTGCTGCCTTTATTCAACTGTTTATTTGCCTTATTGTTAGTATTCAAGACAATTAATTACCTTGAAAAAAACTTCTGATGTTGTTATAATATTTGTAGTTTTACACCAAACTTTCTTTCCTAAATCTGAAACGGTCCATCACACTCAATAGCTTAAACTACTGTAAACCCTCTAAGCTCCGTAGAATTAAATTACAAGTTACTTAGTCGAATTTATAAAAAGTGTTGGTTACATTCATTGTTTTGTCTTGTGTTCGTAAGACGGAGAGGTTCTGAAAACCTCTCTAAACATAATTTCGTTAACAAGAGCCTTTGACACTACACTGATAGAATCTCTGATTTTCAATAACAAATCAATACCTATACAAATCCTGCTTCAGACGTTGGGTTCAATACAAGATACTTGGCATAATCTAAGCATTTACCTTGTCCTAGGCTGATTGTATGCAAGTCCTAACATGTCTGGGTTAGGGCATGGTTGCTATTAGACTGATTAATGGTAGTAGTACTGATAATATAAAGCATGCAGTAACAAACAATAATCTAACTATTGACAGGGTGATCAACGTGAAACTATTATTACAACCTCTACAACTAAAACAGAAACACAAAACTTTAAATGGAAAATATACTTGTTTTAATCAAAAACACTATGCAAATTTATTTTTTAAATAATTAAAATAAAAAAAAACAATATTTGCAAAATTTACAAAAAAGTTTAACTTTGAGTACATTTTCTACAAATTTGTATTACTGTTATTACTTTCCAACTTTTAAAAATTGCAATTTATCACGCACAAATAAACACATAGAACTCATACAATGTACGTTTCAGTTAGACATTAATTAATAATACCATGTTTTTAAATAACATATTATGTACTATCGAAAAATGTAAATATGGGCTAAATTGGTTCATCATAATATATTTTAAAGTCAATATAATACTTTATAGTGTTGACATTTTCAAACTTAGTCATTATCATCCGTAATTGAAGAGTTAAATGATTCGCACTATGATATGGTACACTTTTAAATACCAAGAAATAGTTTGTTTTTAATTGTATTTGTGCATCTTGAGAACACGTTGTGCAGATTAAAATGAAATACATTCTCCAGATCCAATGCAGTCTTTATATTTGTGTGTATTTTATTTAATCGTAGGCCTACTTGTTCATATTTTAAAACACAACAAACCTGCCATTTCTCTAGGTTTGAGGTTAAGTCAATTCTCATTTCCATTACGACGACTTTCAGGTGTAGGAGGCAGTGTTCTTGCATTGTTATTTCATTTTATCCTCTGCCACTTCTCGTAATGGAAATGGATCGCCCTAACCATTAGTTTTTATTATCTTAAGTTGTAAGTATAAATTGTCGAGCTTAGCTTGAAATGAGAAATTGTTTCTGAGAATATTATAAACATAAAATGTTTCAATAAATACTTGTTATTTGAAATGTAAAATTCCCATTCTGTGAGACATTACTTTATCAAAGCAGTTACATAATAATAATTTGTTTTACCTACGTACTCGGAGATTGGTTACTTTGTCTTAAAACGAAAATAATGTTTTATTTTGTATCTTTTTGTCTTATTCTAAGTCAGAATTTATGCACAATATATCATTATAATTAATTCGAGAATGGTATTAAAAAGTAGATCTCTCGTTTTGTACAAGTTTAGAGTTCAAATATATAATGTAATTTACTCAACAATTATAATTGAATCTGTTACATAATAATACTAATATAAGTTCAGGTTAATGTGCAAATATCAACTAAATGTTTATCTATTTTTTACATTTTCTTTTGTGTTCCTTCCAATAATTCTTTCCCATAATATAAAGAGTGTTCCATATAACGAACCAAAGAATTAGTTTATGCCCTTGGTTTCAACTAAAATTCAACTATTTAGTATCACTAGAAAACGTTGAGAAAATATTTATTTCCAATTCCAGTGCTCCTAAAGGGTAAATTTTTTATGATTTTGAAGTAATTTTTAGTATAATTAATTATAGGTTGAGATTTACATAATTGTAAATATCTTTTAAAACTCAACATACACAATAATTAATGTTTGGCTTACCTCAAACATTTATTGATTTTTGTTTATTGCTGCCGTTTTAAATGGCAGCAATAAACAAAAATCACACCTAGAACACGGTTTTTTTTAAGCCTTCATGAAAATTATTACTTAATGATTATAACTCAGATTTTTCATGAATATAACTAATAATATGTAAGGTAATTTATTTTCGCCATGCACTTCCATCCTTTAACGAAAATGGGGAGAAGAGAACATAACAATTTGTTTTTGACCACCAATTTGAAGTGGTTAGAGAAATGAACAAAGTTTGAAAAAAAACTATTTTAAAAGCCCTTTAGTTTTATATTTTGATTTCACAATTTTTTTTTTAGATATGTGTCATTTTATTTTCCTTTAATTCAAAAATTTGTCAGTTAGAAAAGTGTTTAGGTTTGAAACGGTTACTTATATAAACAACTTTATGTTTGGCAAATTTTTGAGTTCTGATAATAAAACAGTTCAATGACTGTAAATAGAAATACAAAAACTCAAAATTGAGCCTTAATAATATCCGGCTATTCAATTTATTAATTTTTTAAATGATTATTCTTTTTACATTTTGTGATCAGAATATAGTTTCTTTACCTATAAATCTTTTCGCTTTTAAAAAATGCCTCTCTTTTCATTTTCTTTTTGTCAGAGTTTCAGTTTTCCTCTAAACCAACACAACTCAAAAACATTAATTTTTTTTTTTTTTTATAATAACTCTGTAGATATCTAGTTTCAACAGAACAGTAAAACTGAGCCGTGACTTGATTAACATTCCAGCAACGTCCCTTATTAAAACTGTGAATACTTTGTCTGAAGAATGAAATCCCAGAACCAACGTGACTTTAAGATAATCTTTAGTCAAATTTGTATGACGTCACGATATCAACGTAAACGTTTATAGTCAGTGAGAAAGTGCGGGGTGAAGAAGTTGTTTGGAAAGTTAAAATCAGCACGAATCTTTGGTTAAGAACTTTACAAGCATCAAGTCAGGGTGTAATGATTCCATAATGATGTCTTTAAATTTATAGTTCTTTAAATTTATAACGTTAACTATATTATACAATATTTTGTAAGTGATTTATTGTTATATCTAAAGGTTTACGTGTAAATAAGTACGGTTAATTTAATTAGAAAATTAATTTTATTTTGCAATATTGTTTCCAATATCTTAATATCCAATATCTTAATATTGAACTTTAGTTCGTGTTTGTTTTATTTAAATAAAAGTGTTATTTTAAATGATCGTGATTTTGGATCTGAAATTTGGTTAGTCTCAGATATTTTACAAGTTCATCTTTAGTCTGACTAATTTCGAATGGATTTTTGTCGAAAAGTTACCTCTGCATTTTTGTCTTTCCAGAAAAGCAATAAATCTGAATAAAATAAAATAATATTATGAAAATCGTACAGATAAGTTAGTTAAACAATATTAAATCAATATTTTTCCAAACAACTTTGATATTTTCTAAAACGCACCGAGATCAGGTTCGACTTGTCAGAAGGATAATATAAATATTTTAAAACCTTTTAGATATTGGCTTGATTCAGTACCATGATGATATTGAATAAAATTCGCTATAAGCACGTCGCTAAGTGTGAACTATTGCTGTTTGTTTTATTGACAGATATACCGTTAGTAGCCGTGATAGATGATGGCCACTAATGGCCGAAACCATCACATCCATCACATCAGTTGTAGCCGGGATTTCCTTACATACAATCCGTTAGTGTTTTCGTTCAACACAGACAACATAAAATCGTTATGATTGATCGGATCTTGCATGGGACCAGCAGAACAAACGCGTGAAAACACAGAAACAATCTCGGTGGCATTATTCTATTATTACATTTATGTCTTAACTTATAAGCTTATTAATGTTTACTATCTTGTGCTGTACATATCTAACGCAAGCACCAGACATTATTAGATTAAGTATACCAGCCTAGTAACAGTTGATTTATAAATTTGAAAGAATAAACTGCAGAAATTGTTCAAACAAATCGAAAAATCGATAACATTAAAACTTCTTAATTTAAAAAAATATTTTTTATTTCTAAGAACGAATTGATAGTTTACTGTATGTATTTTGCTAAACCACAGAAAAGAAGGAAACTCTCTTAACTAGATTAGCTTAAAACGCTCTAAATAACACGGGTATACCCAAAATTCGGATTTAATTCAAATCACAAAAATTATATATACAAACATGGATCAGTTTTACATAGTGTTCAAGATCTTTTTAAAACAATATTTACTGAACTTTTTTAAATATCAATAATTGTCTCAAATATCAGGTTGAATAATATGTGTGTTAAAAGGACATACAAATTATGCCTGCAATACTCGACCTGTTTTTCAAGTACAGTATCAACGGTCCGATTTTGATGAAATTTGGTATGTAGGTGTAGTTCTAGAATATCTCCTGCCTTTTTTTCATTTTTTCAAATTTTAGATTTTTAAGGGGTTTTACCCACCAAAAATGGCCAAAAAACGAGAAAAATTAAAATTTCTCAAAATCGTCTCTAATGATTTTGATAAAATTTGGCATATTTGTAATCCTTAATGCAAAAAAACCCTACCATATGCAAAAAAACAGCATCTTTTTAAAAATTCTCGTTTAGGTAATAATAATAATCATAACTGATTTTTGGGGGTATTCGGCCAAAAAATAGGTTGTTTTTTCAAAAAATGTCAAGACCATTTTTCGTGCATCTATACAGGCCTAATTGACATGTTTGGTGCAAATTTGTTCGAAATCGATCGAATAGTTTAAATAATAATTATTATAATATAATATAATAATATAATATGGATTTGTGTTACATGCATCGAATATTTTCCATTTTAACATTTTCCTACTTTTGCAATACTAAATAACTACCTCCTATGCTACTACTCTTGGAAAGGGAAAGGTATAATGTTTCAACTGGGAGAAAGTATGTGGTAGTTATCTGGTACCGTTTATTATTCTATAGATATACAATCGAATCAACTGCTTTATCTGTTATTTTATTTCATTGGTTGCTATATGGTAATGAATGTAAATACATTCAAATAACAAGACTGTGTGAGTTCATCAGTCTAGGCCTAACCTAAAATTATTTTGTGCGTTTAATTTTATTTATGTATTTTTCCTATATTTTAATAGATATTCTACTATTCGGGGCGGAGACAAATTCAACAAATCAAGATTATAAAAATTGGTTCAGCCGTTCTTGAGTGGTGTAACAAACCCGACTTTGTTTTATATAATATAGATTATTGTATAATCTGTAAGGTATTCAAAAGTACAGAAAACTATTGCTACTGTTTAGCCGCTATCTTGATAATAGATAATGTGTTTCTAAATTTGTAAAACTCAACCCATGCGTATTTTTGAGAATCGAACATAAATCTCTAATTTTTAGTATGTTCTGTACCTACTTGATGTAAATTAGTTTTAAAAAAATCTCTATATCTGATTGGTTAGGAAATCATTTTTAAACAAAATGGTAGTGGTTGGTTTGGATCACGCATTATGTCTTAGTAAAGTTAATTACTGTATTTAGAAAATGTACTTGAAATAAAATCCCATATATCCCAGTCCGTACAAGCTCTATTTCAAAAGTTCCATACAATTCCCAACAATAAAATCACGTCCCGTTATTTTATTTTACATCAAGAACACTCCAGATAATCATGATACTTTTATACGTTTCATAATAAAACGTGCACTTTACATTTCCTTAACGTTTAAATCTCGGGTTACGGCTGTTTGGCAATAAACTACTTTAATGCGAGCTCCGGGAATTACCAGGACTGGGCTTCTTTGAGTTTGTCGCTTTGTTAGTCTGATTTACCCAGTCAGCGATTTTTCCTTTAAGAAGAAAGAGAATAAGGTGGAGAGATAATTTTTAAACTCGCATATGCAAACACATTATTTCATTTCCACACTGTGCTATTTCAAATCCCATATAATATATACGATTTTAATTAGGATTTCATATTAAAATAAGTGACATATTTTATTCGTGTTATTTTGTACAGAGGAAACGTTTTTTGTTTATTGCTATTTACTCAAACATTTATAAACTAATTATAATAGAAAGATAAAACCCTTACTATTATTTTTATGGGTGATGTCATGCTACACTTTTGTTTTAACTGTAAATGAATAGTTGGAAATTAAAACTAAATAAATTTCCCTAACAAAAATAGTAACAGACGTTAAATAAGTAAATAAACCTAAGTAGGAAGTTAAGTTAAATAATAATAATAATAAAACTGTTCCATCTTACTAAATTTTTGTAATATAGATATATTTTGTAGATTCAATTAAGAAATAACTAAGTGTTCACTGTTTAAGACATTGCTAAACTGCAAAAACATTAAAATTAAAAACCATTCAAAACTAAGTGGATGCATTAATAACATACTACAAAGTCATTTAAACCAACTACAGTGTTAAATAACCAAGTTTAGCTTTACCCCAACAGGTCATAAACATAACTCATATTAAACTACTTATTTAAGATGGGTTTTTTAAAGGTCTTAGATAGAAATATGAAAAAGAAAAGCTATATAAAGAAGAGTTAACCACTTGCAAATATAAAATTTGTAGGATGTATATTGTTTTATAAAGTAATATTAAATACATAAAAACCAAGTATGTAACTGTGTTGAAACTTTAGTGTCATTTATTATAAGCTAAAAGTTGCATTTACCCGTAATAAAAAACTTATAAATACATCAAGCTGACTTAACTATCACGTTTTCACTTTTGTTTAGCAATTATTAAAGTAAATACTTTAATCACATCACCCATATATATTATAATTTGAATTGGTCAGTAAAATTACAAGAGAACAGTTCACTCTCTGCAGCTATGTATTATCTATATATATAAAAGCCAAATACCACTCACTGACTCATCACGATTTCTCCAAAACTAATAAACGGAATGGAATGAAATTTGGTATGTAGCTTCTTCTAGGGCCATAGGTGCTCGCTAAGAAAGGGTTTAAAAAATTCCAAATTTTAGAGGGATTTGGGTGGGTCGAAGTTACTAAATCACGATTTCTCCAAAACTGCCAAACGGATTGGAATGAAATTTGGTATGTAGCTTCCTCTAAGAAAGATTTTTTTTAAATTCGAAATTTTAGGGAGGTTTTGGTTGGTCAAAATTACTAAGAAAAACCACCAAACGGATTAGAATGAAATTTGGTATGTAGTTTCCTATAGGGCCGTAGGTGCTCGCTAAGAAAGGTTTTCAAAAAATTCTAAAATTTAGGAGGGTTTGGAGGGTCAAATTTACTAAAAATCCCCATAATAAAGGCATAGTATAATATATTTATTGATATATATTTTTGTTAATATACATTTAACTTTGAGTTGTCTATTCGTGCAAAGCCGGATCGGGCCAGCTAGTATTGTATAAATATAACTTAAAATATTATGTACATAGATTAGCTGATAAAAGATTTTCAGTGTTGGTCCAATAAACAACAGTATTCTCTAAAATTGAATGTAGGCTATTTCAGAGGCATTAACAACGGGTTTAATTTAATTAACTTTATTAACTTTATAGTTTAGATTAGGTTTTTATTAAAATTAAGACATAAGGCTTTTTAAACCTGTTTATGTTCTAACTCATCATGTAAATTATACAATTATGAATATTGGTAAATTTATAAATCTTGGTTATAATTATTCTTCAACTTCAAAACCCTTAAACTTGAAGGTTCTCTATACTTCCATTATTTTAGTATTGTTCTGTTACTGACAAATATGTTTACGAAGCACGAAAAGCATTCTTCTTAATAAAAGATGTATGATTGTGAATCGCGTTTTAATGTTGTTATCTTCTGTAAAGGCTACTTTTTAAATTTTTATATTATTACTGTATGTTTATAGTGCTTTGTTCGTATATATAAGTCATGTTCCTTATTTAAATTTTATTACAATCGTAGTTTATATATTAATTTCAGGGAGTAGACCTACAGTTTTGTAATCTATTTATTGCGCTGAATTGGGATAACAATTTTCATATAGAGTAGTTTTTAAAATTTTATATTTCTGTTTTGTGTGAGTTTTTTTAATTTAACACAAACATTCTTTATTTGGAAAAACTTATTATCCCCTAATTGTCATACTTTGTTAATTTAGGATGCGATCGGACTTTCTAGAACTTACGTTTTTAGCACGATCATATAGAAACAAATACCATTTATTAATACATTTTACTCATTGACCTAGAAGAGATATTACTTAGGACAAAATATTTTAAAATAAAAAATTCTTTAAAAACACACTAAAGTGGTTCCATATTTTAAATGTATAGTAAACTACAAAATAGCGCTCTTTTTAAAAAAAAAAATGGAGTAGATTATTATCCAAACATTAAACTCCCTTTCCAATAACCATTTCATTATTTCATTATTATGTTAGTAGTCATAAAAATGGGAAATAATGAAAATGAAATCGTAATTTTGAGGATTTCTAGGAAGGATTTTTGGAAACAATATTTTATGGTACCGCAATTTCACAGGCCATGATTTAAAAAATGTTTAAATAAAAGATCTAGAGATAAAAAGGTAAAGAGATCTAAGGCACCGGATAATGCAATCTATGTTAGCATGACCATTCGTTCAAAAAATAGAACAACACAAAAAATTTGTTTCGTGTGGTTTAACAGAACATTTCTAAAAAAGGAGAAAATCCATTCTGAGAAGCGAGTGAGTGTTAAATTTAGTTGAAATATTTAAATGTGTTTTTTGAGCACCCGTTGAATTTTCGAATATATTGTCCTAAATTCATCAATTGGGGAATGTATTTAATCAACGGTTATTGACTAGCTAAACTGTCGGGCTTGGACAAAGTTCGTTCATTATAATTTAGGAAATCGTTAGGTAAAGACTATACATTTATTATTATAATAATTAAGTTAAGCTATAACCTTTGAAATTTGTTTATTGTTGTAGGTCTTTTTTATCTTTTTTGTATAATCGTAGCTACAGAATATTTAAATTTAGGCGATACCTTTTTTACCTACTGTAGCTTCTATAATAGTTGCCTTCAAGTTTGATGTTGTCTTTATTTTTCCACACAAAAGTTTCATTTTTCAATTAAGAACAAGGCAAAGTGTTTCGGTTATTTACTGTAAGTAAAACGCACTACAGTACAAAGCTATGAACGTATTCAAATCGTTGCCTCAGTAAAACCTTTTGCACAAGATGAGCGTAACTTTGGCAAATTGTGCTTATATCATGATTTGTTTTGTTTGCGTTGTCGTTGTGAGCATTTCATCTCTTATGATACAGTTTAAACTTTTTTGTAACAAAGGAAGAATGTACTATTTCCGTTTGTTTAATGTCATTTTAAAGGAAACGTTAAGTGTTAGAGCTTCTTTTAAATGTTTTGTCTTATTTTTTATGTCCTCGCATTGTGCTTTCTACCGAGTAAGGCATTGATATTGTTTGAGCAGGTAATCTTTATAAATGCCAAAAAAGGAGACAAACGTTCTACTAAATTTGTAAACATTTAAAATTTGTAATTTAAATAAGTTGAAATCTTTATTGTGCATAAGAAATGTTTTTTCTAAAGGTTTTGTAAGTGAGATGAATTGGATTTGAAAACATTGTCATTGTCTGAGAGCGAAGTTGGTCGTTGTTTTCCAAATTTTCTCTTTCATGTAATCCCTGGTCATGGGCTGGGTTTTCTTTGAATCATGGTCAGTTAAAGTCTGAGAAAATGCAAGGAGTTGTAAAATGTGGTGAACGGAAAAAGAAAGTGGGTTGAAAGTGGACATTGTAACATCCATAAACCGTAACGCTTTTTTATTTTTTCAATAAAACTAATACAACTAATTTTTTCAATAAAAGGTTCAATTAAAACCTTTAAGTTTAATCATCTTAAGGGTCTGCTGTAGTAGCGGCCATATTAGATTTTTATCCCATAAGAGCAATGTTAAATTTCAAACCATTTATTTCGTTTACTTTTTATCATAAAATGGTTTGCAAGGTCTCACTTTAAGCACAGTCACAATACGCATCCGTCTTGCAATTTACATTTTTTTTAAATGCTTTTGATTTGTTATATAATTGACATTTTGTAAGTACAAAGTTTGATTTTTTTTTCTAACACAATAAAAAATGAATAATGAAAAATAATTTGCAAGTCGGATCCGAAATTTTATAAAGAATATTCAGTTTTTTTTTCAACGCTCAATTACAAAAGATAGACTTATATAATGGTTTGAAATGAGGCAATGTCAAAGCGTTCAGGTGCAAGAAGTTGCACTGTTTAGGTAGAGATACAGATAGAAGCGGTTGCGTTTCCGGTTGCTTTCTCGTTTACTGGAGCAGACCCAATTTTAAAGTTTGCTGCCTTGCATTTCCTGATTGCTGAGACCAAGTTCTACGAAATCCCATCTAGATAATTTTCACGGACTCCATCTTCGTAGGCTGTACTTACCAGATCAAAATGTTCTGGCATTCTATGGCGTCAAGGTAGTTGGTAGTTGTTTTACTGCCGTACCTTTTCTGTGCCGTGCTAGCAATGGCATCAGTTAAGCTTTCCATTTAACTGAGGTACACTTCTAGTTTAGGTTGTCAAATGTGGTGAATGGGCAAGACATGTTAAATTACCGTTTATGCAGCTAAGAAGAAAAGGAATTGCAAACCTCAAGATATCTATTGAAATTTGGCAAGTTTCTAAAAGCACGATTGTCTTATAATTAATCATAATTATTAAGTGCAGGCAGGGTAAAGTTCCCAATATATCCGACTATTCAAAGAGAAAATATTGCAAACCAAATCGTTACTTTCTCTGATTTGAAAGATTTTTCATATAGACTGTAAGGGTTATTTTCTTACCATTAACGAAAATTCTGAATCCGGTGAAAACACTGTGATGGAAGTGGGTTTCGTCACATTCATAATATCTTTATTTTGTTCAGTAAGACTGAATGGCTTCCTGAGTCTTGTTTGGATAGTATTGCAGAAAACTTTTAGAATAATTCTGACGGTTTAATTTCGGAGACTAAATTCTACATTATGACACCTACCTCCTTTTTCTTCTTCCTAGGGCTGCATGCACCAAATCAACATTACCTTAAGTTCAGCTAATTTTTTCACTACCACATCGTTTCTGTGTCATGATAACAATAGCATCACACCACCTTCCCGAAATATTATCGGTTAACTGCCTCACACCGTAATAAAAAAAAAACTTTTTAGAACAGTTTGCTCTTATTCTAATACTTTTTCTACGATTTATAGTTAAATAATTTCTCATTTATCCTGATTCTTGCTAAACAATACATTTATCTTAACAAAATTGTGTCACACTTTTCCTGCCTATGTGAGAAACTCAAAGTTACATTTTCTTAACATACATTTAGTAATTCAATAATTTGTTTTATCTTCATAGAAAATTTGCTTTACGGTAGTAATTCTAAAAAATCTCATCCGTGGTGTAGACGGTTTAAAACTAAACTGCGCGAAGGTTGAAAAGACTTATATCTAACAAAAATAGATATACTAGATACACATTACGTTTGTTTTTTTGTTTTCATTTACAAATAAACAGGTTTAACTGAACCGTATGGTTTAGGTCTTGCGTTAATTAAATTATTTTACTATTTTGCAAACAAGTTGGCAAGCATTACAGATTCCAAGACACTGTTTACCGGTACTCTAGGATAAATTGACTCCAAAACAAGACATTTGTCTTCACGGAGTCGTGTGTCCATTTATACCAACTTTACTCAGAATGTGAAAGAAATTACATTTATTTTAATAACTTTTTTTAAGGTCATGCTGAACAGTTTGAGAGTTTTCGTCTTTAAAGAACAGACACAAAACTAGCTCCATTTTGAGTTTAATTTGTGTCTTAAAAATATCTATTTCAAAATGTTACGTATCAAACTACATTCTTAAACAAAAATCTGAAGAAGTTCTAGATTGACCAATAAATCTGTATTGCCATCATCTCAAAATAGGCCAGTCGGTAGAGGTAAATTTAGACCAAAAGTTCCAGTAATTTACAATAAGGCTGATTTTTTTTTTATAAGTACATTAAAGTATGTAGATTAACATAAAAAAAAGTTTACCAGTCCATCAATTTCCCAAAGTCGAAAAAAAAATCGATTATCATTTTTTTTTTGATTATCCTTAATATTTCAAGCTGGGATAAAGATAGAGAAAAATAAAAAATACCACCGTATAGGGGAGGTATTTTTCAACAAAAAAGGTCATATGTATTTATTTCGTCCGAGCAATGGTTTGTCTGAAAAAAATTCGATAATGCAGGTATGTATTTTGCAGCAGGGAAAATCACTAAAAGGGGACATCTTATTCATATATGAAACGTTGGCTCATTCTTAATTGTCCGAATTTTATTATATCGAATTGAAACTTGACATAGGAGTTAAAATATATATTTTAAACATTTATGCTGAGTCTCAGCTTCTCATCTTGAAAATTACCCGATCTAAGAGTCGATTTCGAATATCGATTTTAGGAGTACCGGAACTAATTTCAATCTATTCCAGTTTCGTCAATTTTTTGGAATATCAACATCAAATTTGTTTTACAAGTTGAGCACACCAGTATAAATATTTTTAGTAAGTATGAACTATTTTTTCCATGCTATTTTTAAAAATGAGGCGCTTGAAAATAGTCTTCTGTTTTACCTATCTCGTTTTAACTATAACACTTTTTTTATATTCAACGACTCCACTTTCGACATTTTTGAACAAATCGATTTAAAAATTGGTACATAAGTTAAAAACACAATTGTTTTTTGCTATACTTATTTTAAAACTATATTTAAAAAATTGACTAATCTGCAGCCGATTAACTCAAGCGTTTTGATAAAAAATCCAAAAAGGTCTAAAATTATACTTTTTTAAGTTACTTGTGCTTTGAAAAGTAAATAATAAAAAAGGTTTATACTCCTTGATCTTGTTTGAATCTATATATTTAACTTTTAAAAAAACTTTCAGGTTGATATTTTGAAAATTTTCTAAACTGGAGCTGTTTAAAATGAATTGGTGGGTCCGGTACTCCTAAAATCGAGAAACCAATGGATAAGTCAAATGGCACTAGATCGGGTAATTTTCAAGATAAGAAGCTGAGACTCAGCATAAATGTTTAAAATACATATTATATCTCCTATGTCAAGTTTCAATTCGATATATTAAAATTCGGCCAATTTAGAATGAGCCAAAACTTCATATACACATAAGATTTCTTATCACATCAATTTCTTTTAGTGATTTTCCCTGCTGCAAAATACATACCTGCATTATCGATTTTTTTCCAGACAAACCATTGCTCGGACGAAATAAATACATATGACCTTTTTTGTTGAACAATATCTCCCCTACACGGTGGTATTTTTTAGTTTTCTCTATCTTCATCCCAGCTTGAAATATTAAGGATAATCAAAAAAAAAAATGATAATCGAATTTTTTTTCGACTTTGGAAAATCGATAGACTGGTAAACTTTTTTTAATGTTAATCTACATACTTCAAGGTACTTATAAAAAAAAATCTGCCGTATTGCAAATTACTGGTAGTTGTAACCTATACCAACTGGGCTAAAAGTGTTTCATTAAATTTCATTTCATTATTACATTCTAATATATAATACATACTATATGTATTAATCATTCAAAATCAACTTGAAACTAAATACAATTATGTTTCTTATAATAACAAAAGTGCTAGAAAACCCGGATTTAACTAGTCACTCCGGCAGCTTTGGAGTCAGGTACGCTACCCCTCGGATAATAAGAACGCACCAAGATTTTTAACTTACACTGTCAATGTGAGCACATGGAAAGAAAATATGTTTTATATATGATACTAGCTGGCCCTATCCGGCTTTGCACGGATAGACAAGTCAATGTTAAATGTATATTATAAAAAAATATATCTATAAATATATATTACTATGTATTTCTTATTGTAATTTTTAGTATCTTTGACCCACAAACTAACATAAAATGTAGAATTTTTAAACCTTTCTTAGAGAGCACCTATTGCCCTAGAGAAAGCTACATATCAAATTTCATTCCAATTCGTTCTATGGTTTTTGAGATTTCGTGATTAGTGAGTGAGTGGTATTTGGATTATAAATATACAGATATAAGAAAGTATATTTCAGGAATGCTTGGACACATCTGATACCCACTCTTAAAACTATCCTGGAAATGAAAATACTCAACTTAAGAACACCATAAATATATTTAAAAAATGTGTGTGGACACACTATAATAATATTTGTTTCGTAATATTGTGAGTTGATTGAACTGAGTTCAGTTTAAAGCAAGTTTGTTGATATTAGATAAATAAACACATATTGTTTAACTATTCACAGAGCTATTGGCTATCAGAATATACTATTTAATATTCAGGAATGATCCTTTCATTTTTATTTGCCTCATTTTGTTGGCAAAATCTTTGGATCATGTCTAAATTAATGCTGAACCGGATTGATGGTAGCATGATAAACTATTTCTACCTTATTGACATAATTATTTGACTCGGTATCAGGATTGTGATTTTGGGAGGGATCAAGTAGTAACTTTTGCGGCATATTTCGGGATAGTATAGACAAGAATTAAGGGTTTCATAGCTTATGTTATTGTATTATATCGGTTTATAGTTTAAACATCTATATACATAATAATAAAAATTAATTTATAAAGTAGTAAATAATAATACTTTTATCTATTTCGAAAATATAATTTATTGTTTGTATTTTTATTATTATTCTCGCTCTATCTCCGCCACTTTGATGCGCTTTGCCTTCGGCGGTTCTTTGATGTTATCTTCCCACCGGATACGAGGTCTTCCGCGTGGTTTATTACCATGAAATCGTGTCTCACAGGCTAAGCACTGGTATTTTGTCTAAAGGGTGGTTTTAGAATGTCTCATATTGTATATCGGTACAATTTATTCTTAATGTAGATTCCAATATATAGGTCTATAGACGTAAAATTAACCCTCACTGTTCAGAATTAGATGTGTGAGGTCAAATGATTTTAAGGTTGAACTTAACATTTTTTTAAACCGGACTCAAAATGTATACATTATGACGTAGGATTTCAAAATTGTGGCATGGTTGGAGATTGGTGGCTTGAGATTATCCAAAAACGTCAAAATGAAATTTTCAAATAAATATTGTTTGAATTTTGTAGAATGTAAGGTGATTGTTTATCAATGGATGATCAACAAATACCGAAAATGCTTGAAGGAATATGAAAATGTCTGGACTCTGGTAGGTGATTCATTGAAAGCTTATTTAAACTCAGCCATGCAAACACTTCTGAGTTGTATGAAGATTGGATAGTAAGTCTTGATTTCATAGTACAGTTTAGAACCAAACTGTATAGGAAGGGCACACAAACTAATCAAACATAATTTAAGTATAAATTAAAAGTTCAACATCCAGTCACTTTAGTGTCCAATCTATGTCTTACCATCCTTATTTTCTTGTATATCTAACACAATTTGTGTAGTTCAACAATCTAGGCATCCTTACCTCCTGATGCGCGAAATTTTTCTTCATTAGAGTTATTAAGGTTTATTTAATATCTCTTCTCTGTTACGGTTGTGAACAAATATGTATTCAAACATGTATTATAAATACATATTGAGCTTGACTTGTGAGAAGATATACTTGATAGAATAAACTTAGAACTCAAAATCTTACAGTAATACGTTTATTAACTCAAACGCTTTTTAACGACAAAGTCGCCATCTTCAGTGATGCACGAGCTACAATATTCAAACTATAACTCACTAGTGTGAGATTTTGTGTTCTAAGTTTATTCTATCAAACATGTATTGCTCTTGAAAGACCTTCTTTCCGTCCCATCAATTTAAAAACTCTGTCTACATTAAGGATTTTGTTCAGAGGAATTAGTAATTGTAAATATCTCATTTGCCTGTTTGTCATTAGAAAACTATAACTAAAATGTTTAAGCTTCAGGTTTAGTCGGAAGGTATCTTGGCTGGAAATAAAGTAATGCTGGACTTTCTCTGACTTTCGATTTTCTCTGAGGACAAATTATTTGCATAAAAAAATTACAAAAGCAAATAATTTCCGTCCTTATAAAAATAAATATAATTTTGCTAAAATAATAATAAATAATGTATGTTTCCTCGTTCCTTTGCTTTCATGAGAGATAAAGTTAGTAGTCTCCACAATTATGTATCATAATTATTTATCCTTCTCTCATTTTAACAATCTAATAAAATATTTAAGACCAGCCAATAACGTCTTGTTATCGCCAATTAACAGAGTCATTTCAGATTAGGTTAGGGGTTCCAAATGGTTCTAAATAAAAAATATGGCGTAGTAAAATTTTACTTGTTTATGCATTTACTACCATAATGGTTGTCGTTTATGGAATATTCCATGAGTGCGTTGGTTTCAGTATTTTATTTCATTTGGTGTGCCGTGACTAATTCCTGTTTTTACCCTGAAAGCCAGAAATAGTTTAATCATGTTTATAGTATATATTTTATGGTGTAGGAACGCCTGCAAAATAAAATTATGTAATAATTAAAAGTGTCAACTTGCTATTCTGTCCTATGTATAGAGTTGGCATTGTATCTGTAGTTAGCCAGCTTTATACCAATAGTCTTTATAGGGAATTACACTCAACGTCTTCTTATTAAAAGTACCTGTAGTATTTGTCTGTCGTATTAACTGATCAAGAATTGCTATCCCCTTCTACTTTCCCACCTGCCGGGTATCTTCAAAAATCGTCCCGTATATTTTTGCGGTCATTCATAAGCAAGAATCAAAAATTTGCTCAGCTGTTTTCTTATATCACAACGATCCAAGTTAGGTAAGTGTTTATTGCTTATGACCACAAAGTGCCGTTTGGTGTACAATCAAAATTCCTAGCCTTATTCTAACATCCTTCTTTTCAACGATCTAGTCCTCCTTTCATCGGGTTCGATAAGGAAGATCTTTGACTGACTTCTTATACCCACGCAACTGGTTTGAATGCTGCTTTGATCAAGTTTCGAATTATATTCTTACATGTAATGTAATTCATTCATTTATTCTGTAAATTTAAGATGGAGTTGATAATTCTCTTGCCAAATAATCTTCGTTTTGTTATCATTGATTCCGTATTGTTTTAGCATTTCTATCAGCGTTACCTCTTTGACCTTAGAGATGTTAATACATCTTCGGCTACTCTCTGTTATACGTGTGACTTTGAAACACCCAGTACTGCATGATTCTTTGATCAGTTGTTGATCACGTGTGACTTTGAAACACCCATACTGCATCATTTTTTTTATTAGTTCTTGATTTTATTTATACATTATGGAACTTCATCCTCTAATACAGCGCAATTCATGTGTGCTTATGTTTTTTTAAGAAAGCAACAAGTGATTACTATCTAGAAAAATTAACTTCTCTAGCATAATCTTTAAAGACATCAGTAGAGTGGATATTGTCAATTGGGACCCATAAGTGTAGGTGACTCACATTCAACTCACAATTTACTACTTAGTAAAATTAAGTAGTTATTAAATATATCAACTAGTATAATTTGTAATAAATATTAACATGATTAATTGAAATCGAGATTTTTCCGTGTGATAAATTACGCACAATATTTTGTACTAGCAAGCATTTGCAATATTAATAAGTCTGTTTAAAGGAAGTTTCTATCTATAAAATACAAATGGAATATTGTAAATGACTTTATCGGGAATAAAATGTATTTCCATCGTCACACAACAAATCTTATTTTGTAGAAATTGTCACCAAGATAACAACTTTCCTGACTGAGCATTATCGCGTTCGGAAATCGTAACAATAAAAGAAGAAATATATGCAACAGGAAAGTACCTTCAGGAAGAATAAAGATAGAAGATATTGTCGGGAAATGAAGGAGACTGTAAAATGAAAAATATGAGGCGTCGTTTCCTTTTGCTACAGTATTCGGAAAAATCTAAATTACTTTGAAATGCAAATAAAATTTTTTACTGATTAAACAAAAATAACGGGTAATGTTTATTACATATAATTCAATTGAATTATAATTTATTGTGAATAAATGCATTATTAAAGCTAATAATATGTGTTTTAAAAAACGAGTACTGTAAAAGTCGTATTAACAATTTTTTTTTTTTTTTTTTAATTGAAAGATTGCATTTTGTGATTTATTATTTATTCTCTTCATCAAAGAAATATATTTATTTCTATCGCAATCCCGTGGTTTCGGAAAGGCATGCAATGTTAACGTTCCAACATGTGTTATTTGTTTTAGAAATCGATAAAAAAGTAACAATTAATTTTTATTTTCAGGTAATTTCAACAACTCCCTGTTCAACAATATTATGGAAATAATAGTGGTGCATGGTGAGTTACTACAACTATTTCACTGTTTTATAATGAATTAATGAAAATAGTGCTTTTTTTTAAAACCTAGTGAAAATAAATACAAATTTAAAATAAAGAAGACTTGATTTTATAAAATATAGTAAACAAACTAAAATGACTGATGAGAGTACAAAAATACCCTATCTCATAAATATAAAATTCCAATAGTTACAAGGCAGCATTCATACTGCCTTGTTAGAGTAAACATAATTAATTACTAAACCTTATTAATTTTTTACTAATTGAATTAAAACTTTTTTACTATTACGATCTCCTGATGCCATCTCTGTTTCACAACATACAAATTATCAAAACTATCATACAAATATATCTAGTTTTAAAATGTAATATACTACTAAATGTAGCCTAATATAAATAAAGAAAAGAAATAGCTGTACACATTATGTTTATTTTGTTCTTATATTTTATAGTATTACCGTATTATAAATAAAAACAGCATTAATCCAAGAGTTACAAATAATTTTTTTACTATGAATTATAATTAAGTACTACAATTTAATTTCAGCTTGTATTGAATTACAATAAAATATTGTAGTTTTTTATTAGTTTTCTTCTCTTATTTTTGTCTATAAAATATTTGAATTTTATGCTATTTACCAAAAGGTTAACTTTACAATTCCCACTTTTATTTAAGTATTTCAAACTTAGCTTTGAGGTTAATATTAAGGTTAGTATTAATCTTATATCTTAGTTGATATCATGTGAGTGTATGATGGAGGTTAGCGTGCGAAGCACACAGAGACTCCCACAAGTATAATGCAAATAAAATATGGCACAGCTGTGTTTATTAGCAAATCATACTTTGTATACTATTTGTAATTAATTTTCTGTTGGGAAAACAAATAGAATAATTCACCATATCACACAGATACAACAAATATTACCAAAACGTGAAAATGTAGCAAATTACCAATGCCAGTATATTGTGCATTTAAACAATACAAGCAAACAATCTTAGACACTACTCACATGCCCGATAACAATTCGTTAAACTATTTTCCCTCTCTGAAAGTAATGTCTTCCGATTCCCACACTTTATCAAATAGCTTTTATTGATTGTTCAGAATTGAACCCATTTTGTATGTTGACGCTTCACAACCTCTGAACCTCTCAATTTATCTCTGGAAAAACTCATCTTCAATTCCATTACCCCTACTTTTCTTTCCAACCATCTGACATGACGTTTACCTTTTGTTACTGACAAACTGAACAAAAATTATTCTTTTGTTGGTTACAGACGGTGAATGTGAATTTTCATTGGGTTTAGAATATTTATTTAAAAACAAAATGCTGCTGATGAAATCAGCGCCCGTAATGTAGCCATTTAAAAATTATCCTGCTTGCAAAATTTAACTATTCTGGTTTTTATTACAACTCTGTTTTCTTTTACTTTTATTTATAAGTTATTTGCATGTAGGTAGTAAGTAATGGTGTTAACTAACATTATAAGGAAGTAAAATGTGTTTGGGAAATTTCAGAAATCTAGTGAACTTATTTTGAAAAATGGTTTACTGGTGTAGAATTTGAAATTTCTTGTTAACATAATATTAATACTCTCAGATGCTTTTAAAAATAGTTTTCATTTTAATAGAGCTGTTAGTTTTAACCAGTAGTTAGTTTAGGCCCAACCGCATTTAACGTTCACAGCGTATTGTAAAATGTATAAAAATTAAATACCGTTTTCTGAGATGATGTTGACTTGGGCTTGTCTAACACTTAAACTATAATTTATTAAATTCAGTGAAGGTATCTATGTCGATCATACAAAATTTAAAAGTGATTTATTTTAGGCCTAGGTAAAAGTCTAGGATTAAACTGTGACACAGAAATTCCTCATACTTAACGTTTTGAGTACTTTAAAAACAATTTCTTAACTAATTTACATATAAAGTATGTATTTTTACACAATAACAAAGTAAATCATGTTCGTTATTTAATATTTGTTTATAATTTCTGCTTATAAAAATAGAGTATACCAATCTATTTACAATTTTAATTATGCTTCTTTAAATTATAAAATAAATATGCAATACAAACTCATGGAAAACTTTATTTATGAAATTGTAGGCCTAATGTATGGATCTATTTAAACCCAAATAATTAACGACTAACTAAATTTCAAGTACAAATATTTTCAAGGGGATTAATTTGAGTATGTTTATTTGGTACTGAAATCGATATTTCACAATTAACTGTCTGGCGAACAACTTGGTTTGGTGATAAAACGAAAAACCACCTAATCCACAAAACTCTATTATCCTTATTCAAAGGGATTATCGCTCCTCTGTTATCCTTACCTATCCCGTTTCCAACTTAAGCTGTTCCTTTATCGACTACAGACAGGGCTGAAACGTTTCCAACTCCTTAGGGACTCTCTGACAGGGAGAAATCAGTTGTCTTCCAGAAGTTATGGCAGTGATATCTCGAGAGATGGGTAGGAATATCTCTTAGTATAGTTTTGCTGGCAGAGTTCGTGTCCCAAGAGGACTTGCTGCTGTTAAGATCAGACTGGTTTGGAATTATACCGTTTTATAAAGTTCAGATAACTTTTAAATAACTTTCTCCCATTTCGATGAACCGACTAACTAAAGACAGACATTGTTAAAAGTCATCTGTCAAATATTTCGGTTGATTATTTGCGTAAAAAATGTGGATCAAGTATATATTTTATTATATTTGTAGATTGGTTTGTATAAGTTTAAAATATTTGGTTTATAATTATTTGTTTGTAGACATAATATGTTTTATTCTCTACATTACCTTTCTCGAATATTTCACATTTTTTTGAAATTTATAATTCACATCTTATATATCTCTAAAGCTTAGGCTACATGTACCTTCTAAATAACTTATTTTAAATTATAATTTAACAATTTTTCTTGAATTCATGATAACAATCTAAGAACCTAGTAATATAAACGTATAAACTTTTAAATATAATAACACCAAATGTTACTTATGGATATATAAAATAATCTTTAAAAAAAAGACGAAAATGCTAAAGAAATAAAGACAAATAAATAAGTTTGAAGAAGTTTAAAATACACTTTTTTCGCAGAGGATTCAAATGGAAATAAACTTTTTGTCATTATAAAAGTTGAGAAAAGTTTGGATGATGTGCATGAGATTTGATATTTCCAAACGACAAAATCAAACTCGGAAGTAATGACTTTTGAAGGCTGTGGGAAACTTGCAACCCTGAGGCATATTAAAAAGATTAGGAAATGTCAAACTTTGTGTTACTTTTTTGAATTAAGACAGGATTGTGTAATTCGGAAAAGTCGGTACACTTTGACATAGTTATTAGGCCCTATATTATTTTGAGATAAACAGTTATTACTTATTGAAATACACTATTAATTGTGTAAAAGACAAATGGTATATTGAATTATTGAGATCTAAACAGTTAGTATTCGTTGAATAAATTTTTGAATGAATTTATTACCATATTATGAATAGTTTGTAGAATTTGAAATTATTTATTACTTTATTCTGCATAGTTTGTGTAATTTGAATTAATTTATTATTTTATTCTGGAGAGTTTGTATACTTTAAATAAATTGATTACTTTATTATAAACAGTTTGTACAATTCAAATTATTTAATTACTTTATTCAGGACAGTTTGAACAATTTGAATTAATGTATTATTTTATTATAAAAAGTTTGTACACTTTGAATTAATTTATTGCTTTATTATAAACAATTTGTAAATTTAAATTGATTTATTACTTTATTGAACGAGCTTATCGAGGTCTCCGTTTTAGCTCGATTGTTCGGCATTTCGTCTGTGTGTCTGTCTATCTGTCTCGCGATTAAGGCCAAATGGCTTGACCGATTGTGATGATTTTTTTTCATGAATGTTCCTTATTCCTAGGCCGAGGGATGTACATACACGGTTCTTTCCATTTTCCATTTTTAATCCCTCAAATAAAATAAAAATGGCGGCCGCACCGTTTCTCTCAGTGTAAGCTTTTTTCCAAAGCCAGTTTGTGGCTTAACCGTAAGTCGAATTTAAAAACTAATAAATTTTGCGGGTATCAAATTTGATTAAAAAAAATTGTATTCTTGATTTTTCCGTATCTCTAATGGTAAGCTCACAAAACGGCCGCAAACTTCAAATTTGTTAAAAAATCGTAGAAGTTTTTGTATTTTGACCATGTTTTTATACGTTTATTCTAAACCAATTCAAAAGTGTTTCATATCATTTTTGTAGATAAAGGTTCAAAGAATTCACATATGCCAGTAAAAAAATGATTGAAGTAAAATTAACAAAGTTATTAGCTCAAGAAACAAGCATGTTCAATAACGAAGGAAAAAGTTAAACTTTAGGCCTACGTAAAAAGTAGTAAACATTTTTTGTATTTTTTTTTCGTAAATGTAAAAAAGTATCCTAATTTAGTTCTAAATATAACTGTATACAAGTAATTTAGGAATACTGTATATCCTTTGCCCAAAAATTACATATTATTATAAGGTGTAGAGTATAAATCAAAGAATTTAACTGTATACCTACTTGTAAATTATTATTGCAAAAAGTATTTGACTTAGCTTTACTTGAATTACAAAATGAGATGAAACAAATGAAACTCGCGGCCATAAAGGACATACAAAAAATTACCGTTGGACAGCGTGGGAAGTGTTGGTACATGGGTTGAGATCACTATCACGACGCTTTAACATCGTTTGTTTTACGATGTTTTGCAATGCTGTAAATACATTGCTAAGCTTTAGTTATTTAAGTATGTATATATTTAATTCTATGTTTTCCCTCAATGACGCGATATTATTTTTTAGCTACCTTACACATTATTAACCTAAATAAAACACAACGCCCCCTAAAAGAAAAGAAAAAGCTTAAAGCTCAAGAAAAGAAAAAACGAGAACTAGAAAGAAACCCCGGAATCGCGGGAATTGCAAAATAATGTTTCTCTGGCTAAACCTTGTACTTACTTAGTTACTGGTAGACTATTTTTAACCTAAGCTCAAAACCACATTTGTTATTTCAACGAGCGAGGTCTACTGTTCACAGAACTAGACCTACTAGTTATAAAAAGTTTGTAAACTTCAAATAAATGTATTACATTATTCTGGACAGTTTTTACAAATTTAATTAATGTATTCTTTTATTTTAGACAGTTTTTACACTTTGAATTAATTTATTACTTTATTCTGGATAACTTGTGCACTTTAAATTAATACTTTTTTTTAATTTTTGGCAGTTATTGCATTTTGAATTATTATGTTATTGTGTTACATAACTTAACTGCTAACTGCGGGACAGTTGTTACTGAACTATTTAACCCAGTTGATTTGATTTTAAGCAAAATACTCTAATAGATCCGTTTAAACTTTAATGATTTAGAAGTTATTGTTTCTAAACCGTGTACGGTGTTTAAAAAAGAATGTAATTATTAGATCGATTAAATTGATTAATTCGAGATAATTTGGAACAAAAGTTAGAAATTCACAAAATAAGGCTACGAATGTTTACAGAAATTGTTTCCTTACATCTCAATTACCAATTCTATCTAAATTAAAACTGAACAATATCAAACTCAATAAGGCAGTAATATACACTTGTTTTCATTTTAATTTTCAAAATATATTGAAATACTTTATTTCCGTATTCAACTTCATTAGTTATGCAATTGAGTATAATAAAACGCCTTGTTATAAAATTCAGAAAAAGGGATCAAATGAAAGAAAACTCTAACTGGTAATACAATAAGTTTTCTTGTATACTACGTAAGCATACAAGCAGGAGTATTTTAAATATACAATTTTAAAATGTATAAATAGAAGGCAGATAATTGCTTTACAATTCTTAATGTGGTTAAACGCTGACTGGTAAAATTATAGACGTAATGTCCTTTTAAATACTATAGGCAAGTTTAGTACTATTTATAAATCACAGTTTTTTTTAAATACCTTGACATATTTTAATAGACTTTAAAAAAACATAATTTATGAGAAATCAGAATTATTTTAAAGATTTAAAACAATAATTTCAAATAATACAATCTGTAAAGGAACACTGGATAACAAAGATATTCAGCCCCAGTGACAAACAAAGGTTATAAATTGCATCCTGTATATAATATAAGGTGCAGTTATTTGCAGGATATAGTCGATGTCCAGTCAGCTGTTCTAGCGCAAGTATTCATTAAAGGATTAAGCATAAGTGTATTAATTTACTTCTAGAATTAGTAGAAATACGACATAGATAAATAAGATGGCATATATGAAGTTAAACGGAAACTTAAAAGTTGACAAATTAATGTGTAAATGTATTGCGAAGTGAATGAACTGAGCCTCCTAGAAAGTAAATCAAGTACACAAAAAAAAAACAAGGCAAGTAAAACTCAAGTGATTTTTTAACACAAGGTAAAATTATTGTTTAAAAGGTTTACAAAATATTTGGTGTTCTTAACAAAAGTTACGATTTCTATAATATTTTCAAGACATAGGCCTAACTGAAATGTGTTACTATCAAGTTTCTATGGTTCAAGCTGGTTTCTGTTGGTGTGTTGTTTATATTCGCATAACTTTTTATATTTACATTTACCATTATTTGAGTGTAGGTCTACAAAATTTTAAATTAGACCACGTTTAATATTATATTACAGAGTAAATTAAGTATTAACTGTCTTAATCAATCAGGTAGAAAATGTAAAATTGAAACCTAAACATATTAACAAAATTACATCTGTAGAGAACAAATCCTTAAGTTAAAACCTTAAATATAACAAAGAAACTGGAACCTAAATAATAAAATTGAATTGTCAGAAAACATTGAAAGTAAAAACTCTATTAGAAAACGCTAAGACACAAACACAAGAAATTACAAACAACCTAGCACACGAAGGGTCAGTTATAACAAAATAGGGAATCGATTGATACATGAGCAGATAAAACTGGTATTATGGTAAACAACTTCTTCTCTATTTTCCTTCTGAATATTCCTGCTTTTAATTATCTGAGAAAATTTCAGCCCTGATTAAATAAGAATGGATTTTTATTTTACATTTTAGCTTTAATAAAATATGTAATATAAACGTTATAAAATTGCCTTAGTAGTATAGATATTTGTTATGTGGTTCTGTTAAAAGCGTATATATAATATATTGTTTCAAATTGTGTTGAAGAACGTGGGCAGAGTTTAAAGCCTTAGAGCGCATTTTTTTTTTATTACGTTTATTGGAGTATTTTGAACTTTGTTTATTGTTTCAAAAAATATTCTGAAATCTAATTTTCTCAAAATGGCTAGTTAAAAACTCTGTTGAAAAAAACGAATAGATTTTCCTAAATAATGAAAAAAATAAAACTAACCAGAAGTACAATTAAAATTTTTTCATACAAAAAAATCTACATAAAATTCAAACTTTATTTTAAAGTACTTTGGTATAAGTAGGTGGTTCAAGCAAGCGTGAATAAAATAAATGACCATACAAATTAAATATTTAAGGGTTTTTAATAATTTCAACAAAAGCGTTGATCAGCAATTGAACACGCTAGAGAAAACTTAAAAAACAATAACTTTATATTACTCCGATATCCAAGAATAACTTCGTTATTGGAGATAAAGAAATATCTATCAATAAGAATGTAATTGAAATTCAAATTCTTCTTGAATACACCTTTCTTCTTCTTGGAGCGTTAAAGTCTTTTGGCTGAAGGTTAAATAGTTTGGCAGCAGACCAAAAGATTATCTCTGGATTCACGGCTCTAGAGTTAAATTTGTGAGTTTGTTTTATCTTCGTGGATCCGTCTATTGTAAATTGATGAAACAATTGGAAACTATTGAAGATAGAATATAAAGAAAACACCTGTGTCAAATAATCACAGCAAGCTTTTTCCTCCATAACGTTATAATAGGTAAAATAAAAACATAAGTTACCAGTATTCACTGTGAAAGGGGATTTGATCGTGCCAGTGGGAAAACGTGGCATGGTTTTATGGGTTATGTTCGAGGGGTTTTCTTTAACAGCTTTTAATTATCCACTTAAATTCTTAAGTTCTTTATATTCATTACTTCTAAAATATTCATTGAAAACTACAAAGCTATTTATACTTTACGTTATATTTTTTTATAGTTTCGATCTAATTATACTGCATAATATGATAAAGATTCGTCTTTTTTGTAAGTTTTAAATGAGCAGAAAATATGTTTTATTTTAAGTTTACAATACAACAATGTAAGTGGTCTAAGTGGAAGGTTTACAGAACCATCAAATGACTTAGTTTGCAATTTTAAAAAGATTTACTACCTACAACAAACCTAAGTTTTAGAGGTGTGAAAAAATCCAATATTCCAAACGTTGCATTTAATTGCTATACAGGATGTCCCGAAACTATCTGTAACCACTTTGTAGAATTGTTGCTCAGGTAAAAATAAGATAAAAAGTTCCAACTTGTGTCTTTTACTGATTTATTGCAAAATCATATACAACAATTTTTATTTAAAAAAAAAACATTTGCGTTGTATATTTTTAGTAAAACGAGATATACAATAAATTGTTCACACAGAACATTGATCAACGTGCCAAAGCCCAGACTGCGACAACACGTTTGCATACTTTAAATTATTCTAAACATGCAGGTATTTCATTTGTACCACAACGAGGTCTTAAATTAAGGGATACAGTTACATTACGATCTGTGATTACTTTGAAAAGCTTTGTACAAATTGGTAAAGTGAAACTGTGATTACTTGGCTTTGACATCAGCCCCCTCTCAGTGAAAACCCCCTCTCGTTAAGTTCTGCAGGATTTTGAAGGTATAATTTTAATATCGTCAGCAGTTTAGAAGATATAAGTTAATAAATTAGTATGAGCTTTGAAAGTGTGTTTAATGCCTTCAAATTTTTATTTCATTATTGTTTAAATATTATCAGTTCTTTCTAACAATTGTCTGTACCATATTATTTAATGGGAACATGTACCGTTATGTAGCCAATCCAAGGATGACATCACATTGATCACGTAGCAAGAAAAGCGGGAAATACAACCAAGGCACTAGAGAGAGTTCTATTGAATACAACTATGTAACAAGTAGGCGACAAGGAGAACACTCATGTTTGCGACCAACTCCGTGAGTTGATAATCGAACACGCATCTAAACCGCTGACGGGAGTTCAGCGAATTTCAAGAAATGAGTTGATTGTATGTTTTAAGGTTTCAAATATTTGAATAATTGATCTACTCACGAAGGTTCTGAATAGCTGCCTAAGTGTACGAAATATATAGTATGGACTGCTTCGCTCACGGCGGTCAAACTCAATTGTATAGTTCTTTTATGGGGTTTTACGTTTTTATTGATTTTGGAGGAACGTTGTGTAAAAAAACATAATGTGAAGAACAATCTGTTGTATTTATTCTTTTAGACAAAACCCCAGAAAGGTTTCATTCTAGTTCGAAAATCTCACAAAATGTCGCTTCTGGTAAACAAAATACTTTCGGTTGTTTGGCTCACGAACTTTATCCGAGCGACTTAGAAAACCAACGTGTGTCCCAAATTACACATAAAATGTGGCCGTTATAGTAAGAACACACATATATAAAATATTTTAAAACACTCCAAAACGTGTTTTGAGGACTATGATCGGTCCTCATTGACTACTCCCGCCCTTGGGTCTAACCTTAAGAGTAACTGTAATAGCTAATTTTGTATATGGAAATTCGCTAATATTTACAGAAAGCTCATATTTAAGATTCAGAAAAGAATTGCACATTTTTTCCAAAGAGCTGAATAGCCAAATTTCGCAAGAGATGTAGGTTAATGCTATTTTGTATTGACACATAAAATTGATGAATATGAGGCTTATCGATTAAAAGGAATATCAGCAAGGTAAATGATGTACTGTATGACGCAACTTGAGGAAAACGTTAAACTGAGAAGGAGGAACAAAATGAGATGTGAGTGGTTTTAGCCGGTATGAGTCCGATTCACTCCTATGTACACTGTGCGCCAATGATGGATTTTCCTTTATCTGAAGATGAAAACTAAAATAAAGAGGCGAAAGAAAAATAATATGTTAAATTGGATAAAGTAAGGCCGAGTTTAATGATCTAATTTAGGTAAGGTTAGGTTTGACACGTTAAACAAAGTGAGGTACATAATATTACGAAATTCAAAGTCGGAACTGAAAACTGGGCAAACGCTTCCTTATGAATGTTAAAGTACCCAGGGCCATCAAGAGAAAGGTGCTGATATATGTCACGAAGGCTACTGCATGATTCATCGAAAATTTTATAATTCAAGCAGGGAGAAAATATTGATGCAATTTTAGTGATAAAATAAATATTTAATTTCGGAATTTTTATATGGATTTTTATTAATTTTAGGTATTTTAGCCTCCGGAATAGGGTGTACGAATAATAATTTAGGTGCGTACCTTTTGAAAACGTCAATTCCTAATCATTATTCCTTTATTTGTGGATGACCGATCTCTTAATCAGACCATTCTCAAATCTTGCACTTTATAAAATTTCCGTTCAGCTGAACATCGTTGAAATATTACATACAACACTTACATGAACACTAAACACATCACAAAACATTAAACAAATTTTTAAAAGTTAAAGTCGTATTGTCATTCACTTATGAATCCGTAAAGCCAATTAATTGGAAAGAAATCTGGGCTCTAGATGGCCACTACCTCTAGAAGACCGGAAATTCAGTGTAATCTTCCATACAAATTACATGGGCACAAGTTCCTTGTTTTGTTTCTTCTCTGTGATGGTAAGAAACACATAAAGAGATAAAAGTCTATTTAGTTGTCTCCTTATCGAAAAATAATAGACCAATAACCTAACATTTACTTTGTGAAGTCTGTAATACACTCGTATAAAATATTTTGGTTTTTACTTTTATGTTGAATTAATTTCAAGCTTATGCACTTTCATAGCAAAAGTTAAGTTAACCAAACTACAAAAACGAAATTTAATCCCATAATTTGCCGAATTTAAATTTCAATTTGACTTCAATTTCGCTCTTGGTTTATATTTTGTTCAATTCTAACATGATTAATCTACAGTTACTCCGAATAGGCCTATATCCGTTGATATAAAAATGAGGTTTCATCTGTAAAGACTATCCACCTTGAAAAATTCTCAACATGTTCATGTTCCCATACAATTTCAATCAGGTATAATAAGTGTGTTTATTAAGGTGAGGATAACATAGGTTAGTATCATATAATTTTTAGTTACACATTTTAATTCAATTGTATCACCGTCAATGAAAATACGAATGTAGTTTGTATTTTTTTACTGTCACTTTTGTCTTAAAAAATAAAATATTGATTGCATTTAAAATTATGTTTGTTTTCCTGTAATATAAGAAATATAACACTGATATTATTTTGTACGAAAAACGTCACGAGTAAAGTTGTAGACAAATATTAAGTTAGGTTAGTTTAAGTTAAGTTAGACTGGGTTAGATTAGATTAAGTAAGGTTAGGTTAGATTAAAAGAGATTAGGTGATGTTGTATTAGGTTAGGATAGATTAATTTAAGTTAAGATAAGAAGTTAGACTAGGTTAGGTTAGACTAAGTGACGTTAGGAAGTAAGATTAGGAGTGATAAGGTGAGGTTAGATTATGTGAGGTAGGTCAGGTAATGTGGTATTAGGTTAGTTTAATTTAAGTTATAATATGAAGTTAGACTAGGTTTCCACATATATACTACATTTTTATTTAAAAAAATGAAAGTGTAATGACAAAACAAATAATATGTGGAAACCTTTACTTTTTAAACTTTAATTACCATATTCAGTAATATATCTTTTTTTAAATTGAAATAGAAGGGATACTAGTGTTTGTAAGTAAATATTATGTTTATTTTCTAGTTGAAACAAAGTTACTTTGGAGGCTTGCATCTAATAAAGAAGCAAAGCTAGATTAAACGAACACAATTTTTCTTTTAAAAAGAAAAGATCCGATAGTTCCATTATTCATTTTTTTAAACTATAATACAAGATTATGTATACCAAAACTTTAAATTGTGACACCATCGCAGAAATAAATATTACTGTCAATGTTGCACTCTTTACTCCCACTTGCCCTAACGTCGGGTTTTGATTAAAAATAAAAAAATGATTATGGTTTTGACTTCATTTTTAATTTCCGTTTCATTTACATTCCTTGTTTCAAAGTTCTTTAATTTATTGTGCTTATTTGTTTGTTATTTTTAATTAAAATAGATAAACAATCTACTTTTTCCTTTCGGCTATTTTTAGTTTAAATTAACAGCGTTTTATCACGATATTTTGTAAATGTGGTATTTCGCTGAGTTTGAACGAAACCTTTAGGCACATGACTGGATGTGTTGCTGTAACTACTAATTAATGAATTTAAAAACATGTAAAATATTTTATAAAATGTGTTTTATAAAAATTATTCGACAAACATCTTTGATACTGTAAAGGGCCATCTTTTATAATATATTTCTTTTATAACATTTCTTTTATACAATTTAACTGATTGGCATTACCTTTTATAAAATGTTAGATACATTTCTACCTTTTAGTGCAAGTCCAAAATGTTTTATAAAAGAGAATCACTTTTCAAATCTTTTATAATAGATAGATACCTTCTTTTATAAAACATATTTTATAAAATATTTTACAGTGTAAAACGGGCCTAAGGTAGAATTTAATAAAAAATTTACAGAAAGTGGGAATGTGATGTACATAATTTCTTGGTTCTTAAAATTGGAATGTCTGTCGGACGTCCACTTGGCTGATTTTTAGTTATTATAAAATGCAACGTAGAGTGTACTGTACTTATTTTTAGTAATAATAATCGTCGTTTTGTTTATTATTAATATTATTTAATTAAATCTAAAAACCTACAATTACTGTTTTTCATTTTACTACAAAAATATTTTCTTTATCTTGTATACAAACAGATTCAATATATAGTACTGGTAAAATAATACTTTCATTGGAGTTAATACACCCAGGTGAAAGCTTATATCTTCAAGTTCTTTTTATCATAAATATTGCAGAAAAATGTCTCCCCTCCGGAACCCTTATTGCTTTAGACTTTCTGTTGTGAAAAAATGCAAACAATTCAGAGGTTTGCTAGAAACTTCAAAGACTCCGTATACAGGGTGATCAACTCAAGATGGCCACCATTGGGATCTTGGAAACTATCAGTTTCTCGAAAAACTTTAAATTGAGAACCTTTCCTGGACTTATGCTTAAATTAAAATTACGGTGATAACGTATTTTTAATCTTCAACCATTTTTCCAATATGGCCACCATCTATAATTTTGTAAATGCAATCACCATATTTTTATTCGCATAAAGTAAATTAACATAATGTATTACGCAACAACTGTAATGTGATGTATTTATCAATCAGCTGTTATTTTGCATTGTTGGAAAACTGCTTTAGTTTAAGAGTGCGTGTGTAACATTTATGTTCCGTCATCTTTCAGTAATGATTTAAAGTGTTTCAATACATCACGTTAATTTTCGTTAAAATAATTGATACGGCGGCCACAATTGCTTTACACAAACGACAGCCCATAGCTCCGTAACGGCTGAGTTTAGAGAAAAATACCAAAGAACAAAAGGGTCATAAAAAATGTTCTACCAAAGAAAATGCAATAAAAATATGGTGTTTGTATTCCAAAAAAATTAAGAAAAAAATTGGTGTTGTATTGGAAAAATGGCGAAGATTAATAACACGGTAAAACCGTAATTTGTCGCCATCTTGAATAACTCAACACCCTACACCTTACATACACATCCAAGCATACAATTTATAATTTAAATAAAACTATTAACGCTTCTTATAAGCCCTGTAGTTATAACATAGCATGGTCCTGATGAGGTAAATAACAATATCTGTGGCTTCTATAGCACTAGAAGAGAGTTTATCATCTTAAATTAAAGGTATTGGTGTAAGCAACAACTTTTACGTTTAATATCTGTTCGAATTGTGGTCCAGTCTCCCATTATTCCCCCAAGGTCACAAAATAGGTGCTCTAGCCTTCAAATTATAAGGTGATGCCATAACTACAATTTCCGAAATTTTATAAACATTGCATTTACGATTTTTCCTTTTGTATTCAACTTTTCTGTGTTTAAAACCACTATTTTCCATTTAAATCCCTTAGCCCCCCCCCCCCCCCCCGGAAGGCGTGAAGTTTTTTACTTCATTCTTAAACTACAAAGAGCCTTTGTGCCAAGTTTTATATTTCTAGCATGACTGTGAATTGCTTGCTTTTTTTGTTGTTGTTTTTTCCATAACGCGAAATCTATAGCTCTAAGGGTTCTGTAGAGGGGAAGTTGTAGACTTTTTCCACAATGTTTGTGACTTAAAAAACCTGTGGGAAAAGATCTGACCTGGGTGTATTAATTCTAACAAGGTCAATATTTTTTATCATATTACCCATACTGATCTTACTTAAAACTTCTCATTGACTGCAGTACAAAAAATTGCACATGTTATTGAAAAGTACTGTTGCTAGTCGTAAATATTGCCAACAGAACGCAATAGGACACACTTTTTACGTGCATACCAGACAGATAAATATTTTGTTCCCTTAAAATACCCGTTTGACTTTTAGAGTAATAATAGACATAAGGAAGTTTAAAAATAATCTTTTACCCTGCGATATTACTTCGAGCAAAATAAATCCACGCTGAGCCCAATCCGAAGTTCACGGTTCAATAAAATCAAGTCCTTGCTGTTATGTTATCCCTTATTTCCTTCACACACGGAAACCTCTTCCAACACATCTTAACGCCATCTTGATTATTTTTCACACTTTTTGAAATGTTTTATATCTTTCCTTTGTGATGTGTTCCATCTTGTCGGTAGCGAGTATTGTTTTCAGAATTACACTACCTAATTAATTATTGAATATGTTTAATTTAATTGAATGTTGGGCTTAATATTGTCAACCACAACAAAGACACACAAAATTTAATTACAAAGTTCAAACCACTTGCAAAATATTTATAATTCCACGAGTATTGAAATTATATTCTAATAATATAAGAATTATTAGAGTTACATTATTTGTAATTATATTAGTAATGCCGTTTTTTAAATCAATACCTAAGGAAGTTATTTGCGTGCTTTGCACCCCAAATTTCTTTCTTCAACAACACACATATTTTGTATTTTTTATAAAAATGCAGGATTAATGTTAACTTTCGTGCTAAGATTGTAAATGATATCAGCACAAAACAATGGCAACAAATGACAAAGCTTACGTTATAAAAGGAATTATACTTTAACCTTTTCGCCAGTTTTCGCTGCCTAAATCGACTACAACCGATTGGTTATAACAAGAAGTATGCTTAATTCTTATAGTCTGTATATTTTGCATTCGTTAGAGTTTTATAATTATTACTTCACTCGGTTCTTACTAAGTTAGTCTGTATAGTTTGTGTTCGTGAGCGGTTTACAGAAATAAGAGAATTAGGGAAAAATAATAGTATATATTAATTCTAGATATAGTAATAAAGAGATGTTTAAGTAAAATAAACCTTAGTTAGCTACTTGGATTTTAATACGCAGCGAAATGTTTAAGTTAAGAACCAGCACGGCTCAGTCAATACTACAAAACTAAAACCTAACTTTAAAATTATAAAGACAAATCAATCAGATATACCAATTGCGAGGTAACCTATAAGCTAGTAATTACTGTAATCTGCAGAATATTGTACACTGATATTCTTTTGTCGGCTGAGCTAATATTTTAAATGATTTATTAGCCTATATTCCCCATGCAAGTATTTGTAAAATAAATGTTAGTGATTTTTGCTGCTAGGTCTAAATGTTTTGATAAATATATAAATATATATATAGGGTGATTGTTTTGAAAACATACCACCTGTCTTATTTTAAAAAAGGATAGATGTATTCAAAATATTTGGGAAAAATGGGAAACATATTTACAAAATTCCCAAACCGCGTCGAGCCAACATCCTAACATCATCTCGAAAATTTGCAATGAACACATATGGCTTGTGATACATCAAACAAAGCAATTTGAAATCCATGAATTTCTGTTTAAGAAATTAAAAATCTTCTTAAGCTTTAGTTCGCTACGCTCAAAAATTGTATTTTAAAAGTGATTTTTAGAGTTTTATATTATTTAAAATATGGAAAGACAATTCCAAAATCCGTCATCTTATTTATCATTTATGGGAACCTTAGGAAACCTATTAGCAAAATCCCCCCACCCAACTACACTCCTATCCCACCACGTCAACAATTTTTAATTGAAACATATGATATGTGATATCAAATTAAAATCTTTTTGAAAAACGCAAATTTTAGTGGTAATAAAATAAACATTCCTTTACAACGTATTTTTTGCTTCCTCATATTTTCAAACCGATAACCATATCAACCATTTCTTCAACCTGCAGTGTGCGATTAAATGCATAAATTCTTATTTTTTTATTATTAAGGAGTTCCTTGTTATCATCCTGTGATCAGGTAAACTTGTCTCTTGTTTATTTAATGATGTTAACTTCGTCTAATCTTAGTATTTAATTTACTAATAAATTATCATTTACATAGTGCGGTAATTTATCTTTATAAAATCACATGTTTAAGCGTAGCGAACTAATGAGTTGGACGATTTTTATTTTAATCCCACAGAAATTCATGGTTTTTAAAGGGCTATAATTTAATATATCTCAAGCCATATGTGTTTATTACAATATTTTCAGATTGGTGGTAGGAGGGGTTTTTGCGGTTTTTGATTTTGAAAATATGGTTTCTAAAGTTTAACTTGACAGTGAATAACAGTCCAGAAATCAGATTTTGTATATCTCTTTCATTTGTTATATCATAGAAGTGGTAAGTATTAAAAAATCACCCTGTATAATCTAATACTTAGGCAGTAAGTGTCTGCACGTAATTTATAAAATTGTAACAACATAATAGATCGTGAAAATGTTTCTACAAAACTCAGCACTGACGAAAGACCTTTTCTAAAATTTCGTAATGCTTTACATTTAATATGAAAGGCTTTGACAGCAAATAAATATATTGTTTATCTGACTTAATTAAAAAAAAAAACAAAAAATATAATATTAACTTTTGAAAGACGGAATTTAAATCAAACGGAAATTAAAAATGAAGTCATCTCGTCAAAATATTAGTCCTAACCCATTTTTAATTTAGGGTTATATTTTAGGGGGTGGGGTGGGGGAGGGCAAGTGCATGATATATAAATATTAATAATTGTGTTTTTTTTTCAAGTCCCGTTGCATTAATAAAGTTGTGCCAGCTGTTGGCCAAAATTAATAATATGATTATTGGATGTTTTTCTTTTCTACAAAAGTAGTGTGTTAATTTAGTTCTGTCTCTTTAGTTATTGTAGTTTGCAAATAAGAGTAATGCTGACTTATGGAAACTGAAAGTTTGCTAATGTTTCTTGTTTTAGTCAAAGAAATTATACTCGTAGATTTTCTTCATAAAGGAGGAAAATTAATTAACAAGTTCATTCATAGGCTTGCATAGAATGTAAAAAGTGTAGACATTTTTTGATTTCTCATCTTCTTACAAAGATAGAAAAACTTTGGACCTCAAATATTTTTTTAAACGCACCAGTTTTTGTCTAAATTATTCTTTAAATCCATATTTAGAAAGGCTCTAACTTCATGGCGGTAGGACAATACCTAATATTTAATAGATACTTGAACTTACATGTATAATCTAGTCAAACCATAAACAGTATTTTAATAGCTTTTACTTTTTACCTTTGCGTGTTTAATGTTTGTATTAAATATGTAATTTTTTTTAAACCAAATAAAAAAAGTTTAAACATATATATCCAACATTGGAATACAAAATATTGGAGACATTTTTGGAGCCATGTTGGAAAAAACAAATGTTAACACATTAATACGGCCTGACAAATTTATGAAATTTAACGGTAGTATCGTGTAATTAACTTGTACTCGGAGCAATTTTTGTAGTTAAATTAGACTTTTTTAGAAAAAATTCCAAGCGTGTTGGATCTGACGAAAACTAAAATAAACAAATGGTTTACAAGTCCAAAAAACTAGGAAAAACTATTCCAAATAGAGATGTATATGCAACAGGCGGGAATAATATTTTAACACAGTTGACAAGAACCTTTTAAATCAATCTAAAAAGTTAATTTGAACTATTTACATTTTGTCTAGTATATAAATTTATATTTCTAAAACTGTTTCTGTATAGCTTTCTTCTCTGCCTTTCTCTCTCTGGATAAAAACTAGTTTTCACTTTTAACTTTCGGGCAAGCAGAATACTAGCATGTTCTATGACTACGTTATTGTTTGGTTGATAGCTTTAAAAATAAACTAGGTAATAGATGGTGTCAGAGACGATAAACTTTCACTCTCTTTGTCCTCTTTTTACCTCCCCCTCTCTCTTTCACAATCTATTCCCTATATCTTCCTGTCCTTATTTCGTTAGCTATTTCAGCTGGAAAAGGAAATTTTGAGAAAGTGTAACATTTTGACTAAAATTCCTTATTTTGTATCTGAATTATGCAGTTATCATAACGACCAGTTATACGAAATAATAAAATAATGACATCAAAAGCGTTTACTACAGTCTAAACCAAAATGTTTATAATTGAAGCGTTCTGTTCATTACAAGTTTACCATTGAGACTGGAGGGTGGGTCTTAAGTCCCTAAAATGACAACAACAAAGTGAGTTACGGCCCAAGAAGAGAAGAGAGGCTCATCTGTCTTGCTTAAGCCCTTTCTCTGACATCTTCATAATAACAGGACGGTCCGATATCGATTAAACTCATCCTTGGCCCAATACATGTGATGCTGTACAAAAACCAACTTTTAAATCATGCTAATGACGTAGCGTAGGTTTAATTATACGGAACACGAGACTTTTAACAAATAAGAGACCAGTGGAGCTTTTCAGTTCGTCCATTCACCCAAGGTTATTCGTAGAAAATTTCAAGAACCAAATAAAATAAAATTATCAAAACTTTCTTCTATATTAAAGCAATTTTAAAAGGTAGTTTATAAATTATGAATAAAATAAAAACCTACAGTTCGTTATTATCATGGAATATTGTTAGTTTACAATAAACTACGTTTTAGGCCCAAGTTCTGTTACCTTGCTTAATACTAATGCCCATTACACGAATATATAGATGAAAGGTTTAGATACAAAAGAGTTTTAGTTTTTTTTTAATTAGGATCATCTAATCTTGGCTTGAGAGATTTCCGAATGGCATATCCGATACAAAAGTAGGCATTATAAAATCTTATAGAGTACAAAGACAAACATTACACATATAGACACACATTTTGTAGATGGCAGATTTTATAAAAGACAGAGAGATATAGACAAAAGGGTGAATAATGTAGTTGACAAAATCAAAAATAAGTAATAACAAAAAAAAAGGGAAAACAAAACCAAAGTTAGGCGAATTAATAACATAACAAAGTTATGTGTTTATACAATTGCTGTAAAAAGGTTAGTAACTATGATCAAGGCTTGAAAATAATATAGATGGAACCAGGTACTATAATTTTAACAAAATAATAAGCTCAAAGTAGAGACTGGTGATCTATGGAACAAAAAACCTTTGAAAGAAATGAACCAAACGTAACAATTAATTGGGCAGGTGATGATATTTCAAGATAAACATGTGGGCTGAGAGTTTCGTGCGTTATTATGAGCACGCTTCAAACATAATGCGATTGCGTAACTATTTTCGATTGATATTGTTATTCTCAAAAATTATAACCATCCAACTCAGGGGTTTTTTGTTGTTGTTTTGTTATATTACTTTCCTATCGTTCTTTAAAGCTTTAGCACCAGTGTTAAGGCAGAAAATTTAGCTAAAAACTGATCAAGAGGGATTTTGCAAACGACATGACAGATAAATTATATTTTAACACGTGATCAATTAAGTTCTATAACCGATCCCAATTTCATATCGATTGCTTAAAAAATTGCCACGAAAATCATTACTAACTTACAGACGGACAGAGATCGTTTTATTTTCCCCTCATCTGAACCACTTTTATTAAAAACTAGGGGAACCCCCTGCGTGCTACACACGCAGTTAGAAAGTTAGTTCTATACACATAAACATGATCTGTTTTCTTTATAATAAAGGTGTAGACTTAATAATAGCCCCAAAGCTAAGATGGTAAATAATGTTAAATCTTCAAATCAAATTATTTCGTATATTTTATAACAGCGGTTATAATAAAGGTTAAAAGAACCAGAAAGGCTCGGGTATACACTTTAATAAAAACCTAACCTAAAAGTTAGAAATACTAATAATTGTTTTAAAGTTTGAAATCAGCTGTTAATGGAAATATTAGAGCAAACAGCTGTTTTATCTGTTATTTTATTCAGTTGGTTTCTACGGTAATAAATGTAAATACATGTGTTGGCTCATCAGTTTAGGCCTAATCTAAGATTTTTCCGACTAAATTTACAAATATTGAAATAAAAAATGTTTTTATCAAAATGAATTACTACGCCTATGTTACTCAGAGATAGTGTAGCCTTTTAAAACTATTTTTTCAATGTGTTCATTAGTTCCAGAGATTACCTCCTACATACAAACAAACAATTTTGACCTGTTTATAATATTTGTCAAGTTTTCTGACTAAAAACTTCGGACCATACGTGATACAATGTTTCAAACAGTACTACTTTCATACAAAACCTTATGCTATAAAAATCACTTGACGATTTTTAATATCAAGATGAAAAATAGACTTCACTTTTAACTTCCAGAATAGGTTTGGGCAAGCAAGGTCTATGAATATGCCAAATGACAAGTAAATCTAGCAGAGATAATTGGTGATCAGTCTTAGAAAGCCAGATGAACTCACAGATAGAGTTATTTTCCATTTACTATATTATATTCGATAAAGTTTAATATTATTTATGTAAGTAAAATGTAATATACAATACGAACATTCAACTATACTATTGACAAAACAAAACTGACTGAATACGATTTCTTCAATCGCTGTAGCTACAATGTACAAGCTACCAAGTACCACAGAAGTACATGTTATCTGTGTACGAGCGGAATGTTGGATTATAGATCATAGTTTACGAGGACGATGGAATGCTTTATGAGATATTTTACTCTTGTTACCACTCTCTCCCTCTCTCTCTCTCTGGGTGTAAGTCATCCCTTGCGTACGCGAGTAGACTTTATGACTTGCCAGTAAATTTACAGACATCACAACATCGCGTCCATTGTTGTCATATATTTATTAACTCGGGTATTGCAATCCGATGTCATGGTATGCGTGTATTTTACCGCAACATAGGCGTAGTAGGGTAAGGAAATTTAACTGATGGGTTCGTTTTAAAGCTGCGTTATTCTAATACAATGAGTAAATTAATGAGAGAACAGAATTTTTTTAACAATATGTATAATGTTCATGTTTTATTTGTGTGCTTATATAAAAAATATGATGCAGAGAGTGTAATCCACCAAAAATGAATTCGCGAAACAAATGGCTCATGAACTTGCTAGTTGTTGATAAAACATGGTTAACATGTTTAAATCATGTTTTTTTTTTAATACAATTTAAGGAAGTTGGAAATTTAATTATGGTTGTTTAATTATTTAAACTTGATTTTTAATTTATTGTTTAGTCCTTCGTGATTTGATAAAAATGTTAAAATTATTATAAGGAAAACTTAAAAATTTGACAAAAATATCTACTTATATAAAGCTAGACGAATTCACTGATTCATTGACATGAACTATGAAGCACTTCCCTTAATCGGACCCCCTCATACTTGAATTAAAGCTCTCGACAAGAAACTTTCAGAAAAATTGCCAGAAGATAAAATTTTTTAATTTTGGAAGCACCTTTTGGGCGGGAAAGATTATTCCATTTTTTTCATTTTTCCACTTTGAGTGCGTTTGGTAAGAAAACGGTGAGAGATAGCAAACAATTTTAAATACAAACTTTGTCGAAATTTTAATTTCAAACCAGCGATTTTCCGTCAGATTTAAGATCTGGTCATCCTTTTTGCCACTATTCATCCGAGAAGAGAGCCTCCGCCCTACGTCTTTCTACTTATATAAAGCTAGGCGGGTTCACTGATTCATTCACTGACATGAACTATGAAGCACTTACCCTAATCGTACCACCCTCGACCTCACACTTGAATTAAAGCTCTCGACGCGAATCCTTTCGAACAATTTCCAGAAGTTAACATTTTTGAGTTTTGAAGGCATTTTTCTGGCGGGAAACGTTAATTTTTTTAAAATTTGCCACTTTGAGCGCGTTTTGTAATAAAACAGTAATAGATAGCAAAAAGTGTTAAATACAAAAGTTGTAGAAAATTAAATTTCAAACTAACGATTTTCCGTCACATTTAAGATCCGATCATCCGTTTAGCCACTATTCACCCGAGAAGGAGCTCCAGCCCACAAGCTTCAAATTTTCCATGTTAATCTTATGAAGATAATGTTTAATGAGTTTGAGTTTGCACCTTAGCATCTATCCCTAGCTCATGCGCTGCTTCGGTCCGCTCAGTCTGCATCCCGGCCGCATCAGAAGCTGCTCCCATGGTAAAATCCCTCACGTGGTGTTTTTAAACGTAGAGTATTAAGTTTGTATATATTTGGGGGGGGGAGACCATATAAGGTTGTGATAATAAACTAACTGCAGAATAATCTCCTCTATTTATTTTTTAGATAAAAAAAACGAAAAGGTTTCATTCTGGTACGAAAAATCTCAAAACATTTTACTTCTGGTCAATAAATGTGCTTCCGCTTGTTAAATATTTGTGGCGGCTTCGAACAAACTCGTCAGAGTTACTTGTACACCAAATTTGGACAAAATCGGACATACAATGCGGTTTTTAGTGTGGGTACTCATAAATATATGTTTTTAATCATACCCCAAACCGTGTTCCGGGGACCATTATCGATGTTCATTTACCAACACCAGCCTTAGGTTTTACCATAATAGTCACAGCAATAGCTCATCTTTCCTATGAAAATTCGTTAACAACACAAACATGCGTGCTCAATACATAGGCCCATTGAAAATTTATTTAAAACTAGGGGAGACCCCCACCCCCCAACTCCCTGTTGGAACCCGTTGTGTGCCGTTTGAACCCGTTGTATAGTCAGCAAGGCTCAGGTCTACACTTTAATAAAAACCTTACCTAAAAATTGATTTAAAATTTGAAATAAACTGTCAATGAAAATATTAGAGACTACAGCTGGTTTCTGAATCAACAATAAACATTACAAATCAGACCTAAAACACACCAACAATAACATAACCTAAATCAAATCATCTGTTGACATTTGAGTAAGTTTAAAGTAAACAACTTATTTATTTGAAACTCAATTAGTTTATCAGCTGTTTAAAATTAAGTTACAGTATTTCCTATTTATCCTAGTTGTAGCATAGGCTACTGATGCATTTTTAAAACTCGGAATAAAACTAAAATAAAAGTGTAAATCAAATATTTAGCTTCACAGTGACTTAGAACTGGAAATTATCTTTTAAATAAAAAAAGAATCATCAAAATCGGTTAAGTATTAACTTCAGGAAGTGAGTGAACTAAAATCAGGAATTTTTTTAAATATATAGATTCTTCCAAATACATAATTAAATATACCATGTTCAAATATGAAAACGCATAAAACAGCAGGATTCTAACAATTAATATACTGATGTACTCTACTGAATAAAAAGTATGTTAAAAGAGGTGGCCTCTGAGCGAGCTGCGAAGATCTTTGGTGTTTTATACTTTCTGGAAGTTTATTAAATAGTTCAAACACACTACGCAACAACTGAGAGCAACCTTCATGAACAACTGGAGCAATTACAGATGTATCTTTAAGTACCGTTAAACGGTTTTAGCTGTGTGGAGCAGTTTATCCTGGTATTGCACACTCTTTAGAACCTTCGTAAATTCCAAAACTGTCTAATCCATGGTTGGCAAGACGGTATAAAGTTATATAATTAAATACAATTTCAGTTTTAATTTTAATAACATGAAGTGCTAAGTACAACCTGTCGTTATTATAAAATAGAGGGGAAATTTTATAAACTTGTATAAAAAAAAACTAGGGGAAACTCCTGCGTGCTCCGCACGCTACCCCATTGGAACCTTCTATACACATAATCATGTTATGTTTTCTTTATAATAAAGGAGTAGGATTAATAATACGTAAATAATGTTAAAATTAATGTTCAAAATTATTTCGTATATTTTATAACAGAAGTTCTAAAAAAGGTTAAAAGAACCAGCAAGGCTTAGGTAAACACTTTAATAAATAACTAACCTAAAAGTTAGAAATACAAATAATTGCTTCAAAGTTTGAAATCAGCTGTTAATGGAATACTAGAGCAACCAGCTGTTTTATCTGTTACTTTATTCAATTTGTTGCTATGGAAATGAATGGTAAATACGTTCAAGAAATATGTGTTGGTTCGTCAATCTAGGTCTAACTTAAAAATTTTTCCCTAATCGGTTCAGTAGTTCCAGATATTACCCCCCCCCCACCCTACATACAAACAAACAAATTTGACCTCTCTATAATATTAAGTATAGATATTAATAAATTTAAAACCAATGTTACAGAACTACGTATAAAGCATACGATTACAATTCAAACATGTTTAATTTTACAAAATGTAGAATCGTGTAAAATATATTTTCATTTTGCAACGCGCAGAAAGTTTTACATTCAGATAACCCGTTGCAGTTTCTATAAAGATATTACACTCTTTTTTTAATTCTTCCCGCTTTTCTATTTAAAAAAGAAGATAAATTAAGCGGTTGACTTATAGTCTACAGGGAAATAATTAGCCTCCAGACAAGAACGGACACTGGCAACCTGCCAACCTCCCCTTCCACCGCAGGGGTTCACGCCTCACTAGGTTCGTTGCTTTGCTGTTATTTTTATACTCAGTTTCCTGGACTACCACGTAAAGCTGTTATTTGCCAAGCTTCGATGGCTTTCCAATTTGTAGTGTAGTGTCTTGTAGACAGTTTGTTGTATTATGACGTCGACATCTGGTTCGAGGGCTCTGTGCACAAGGGTTTGTTGGTATTTCAAGGTGTTTTCAAATTTTAATCAATCAAATTATCAAATAACTATTTTAAACAAATAATTACAAATATATAAACAGCGCTTGAATTACAATAAAAACTTGAATTTGAACTATTTAACTTGTTAACAGTACTTATGAGGTAATGATGAGACTTTTTAAGCGTTGTCCGATATTCCAATTAACTTTTGATGTTTTCAATTTGATGTTCCATAATATAATCACTGCATTTGTTATTATTATTTCTGCTAAGATGCTTCAAACATTTGTCTTCTTGCTTATCCGCCTTTCTTAGCTTTGTCTTGTTTTCGCCTGGCGCGTTTCGGGTAGACCCCATTTTCAGAAACTTTGTTTGCTAATATCTATAGATCTATATAGTAGCAAACAAAGCTTCTGAAGATGGGGTCCACACGAAACGCGTCAGGCGAAAAAAAAGACAAAACTAAGAAAGGCGGATAAGCAAGAAGACAGATGTTCCATAATATGTTTAAGCAATAATTAAAAATGTGTTGTTTGATATCCTGCGTTTGGCTGCACTTCACCGTATAACCGTGGTTGCACTCGGTTTTTTTATTCACTTGTATACAGGGTCTTTCATAAGTAAAGTGTCAAACTTCTGGGAATGGTTCTATGGGTCAAAATAAGAAAAACGCGTTCATATGAACACAGACCCGAAAACGCTTCGTTTTCTAGGATTACGCCATTTTGTTTTTTGTACAAAATAATATTCTTAGCTAGAGAACCGTTTGACTGATTGATTTCAAACTTGGCAAGAAGTTTAACCAGACAATGATATATCTCTAGAAAAATACGTGATTAAATATAATCATAAGTTTTAAAATGGCGGCTGTTTAAAAGTTTCAAACCTAAATTATTCAAAAACCGTACATTTAAAAAAAAATTCTAGATACCTTATTTGTAACCTTTTTGGTTTCCTATCGGATGGTGTAAATGTCAAAACAATCGGATGAAGGATAGTAGTTAAGTTATGTGTAATAATTGGTTTGTTCAACCCTGCATCCTACACCAACACAGTAAATACTACAATATTTTATGCACATTTGCTGTAATTATCATTAACTTATAGTTTTCGGGTCTGTGTTTATATGAACTTTTTTTCTTATTGACCCATAGAACCATTCCCCGAAGTTTGACACTTTACTTATGTTACACCCTGTATACATGGAAAATTATTGGCTGCTACATACTTTCTCAGACATGGCTGATAAAGTGAAAAACAAAATGTAATAGAATACTTAATACAGATACCATTTTTAGAATTAATGAATAATATGTTCTTTTGTAAAGTGTTTGATAACAGTATTTACGAAAAGTAAGTTTATTAGCTACGTTGAGAAGATAGTAGTGGCTGCAGGATGTAGCGATTTAATGCCAGTTCCTCGCAACAAGATTATGACAGTGATATGGCAAACAATACATCAAATGGCTATATAATGCCTACATATAATGCCTACAGTCAGCTATAAAGATGTAGCATTAGCAAAAAACCCAGTTTATCTAAAAAATATTAATTATTATTAAAAATATCTTAAAATGAATGTTTTTGTTACAAAATTATTAAAAAACTTTCATACGAAAGTTCATATGACTTCTAATAAAAGGCGCCATCTATTTACAATCTGTTTAACTAATATGACAGCTGTTAGTTAGGTTGTTTACATTCTATTACGAAAATGAATCAAATTAAATCAACGTAATTATCAATCATTATAAACTGTTTTATTTATAAACCAACGTAAATAATTAAACCTAATGTCAGATAAACGTAAATCAGATAACTAAGTTGAAATATTCGCACGGGTCAGCTAGTAATATACCAAAAAATCTATTATGACGATGTAGACCTAGAGAAAAACTGAGGTACTAAAAAAACACAAGAACCAAGGAAAAAAGAAGAGAAATAGAGATTTTTTTAAAATAGACTTCATAACATTTCATGTACACCTTACAAAAACTATATACAAGGAAAAAATGTTTTCTAAAAATTAAGGACGACGTAATTACAAATAAACATAATTTCTTTTTAATTGTCTACAACAACCAACATTATGCTAATCATAAAATATTTTATATTTTCATCCGTAGAGACAGTACCCAATTTGAATGGCTCCGTATAATATAATACTTGTTTAAAAGGACATAAAACAGATCAAAATATACGCTGACTGAAATTACAACTGAGTTTGTTTTGTTTAAATATCCCAGAATGGAATAGAAATATATAAAACATTAACTATTTATTTATTTGATACAAACAGCTCTGCGAAAATTAATGGATGCGTGCAAGGGTGAGTTATTTTGTCAGTGTAAACGTCAAAGATTTCGCTCGTTGTTTGTAGAATACTACCTTGAGTAGGAGTAAACGTGATGTAAACGTTGATGTTTAAAAATCAATCATGTAGACAGTGTGCGTGATCCGGTGAAATTAGGTGTGAACATTACAGTTAACCTAGAACAACTTACTATTGCAAACTTTGCAGGAACTGCATTTCGTCATTTGAAAAAAATGTATTTATGTAACCAACTCAAATAACAAATGCTTTATTTTTTCTGATAATTTTTAATAAAATATCTATCAGCTGTGCTTAATATAATACATCATTTGTGTATATTGACTATTAGAGAAGACACCCAAACTCATTTTGCTAGCACAATTTAAACAAAGACAATTTTCAAAGCCTTTATACTTTAGATAATTATTTGTCTACATATATTTAAGGGGCTCCGGAGCGCCCTATCTCGGCAATGTTAAAATGCAATATTTAAGGAACATTTTTTCAGAAACTACTGGATCAAAATTAGTAAAATTTTAACAGTGTGTTAGTACTACTTTCTTTTCTGTATTAAATCACATCATCCAAAAAAATATATAAATAGAGTGGACGATTCCCTTCAAAGACGATAATTTGTAACCGACAATTTATCATATTGGTTTACGTAATTAATCATAATTCATAACAAATACGCTGTTTAAGGGGATTTGCTACTGAAAAGGGTGACATTTTGTATAAATGGTAAAAATGTTTTGAAATTTTGTTTCCTGGCGTAGTATATGCTGAAAAAATAAAAATTATAAAACATAAAATGTTTGACTTTTATCATAAACAAAATTATAAACTGGGACTTTGATGATCTTGCCGAGGCATTTTTGAAGCGATATAACTATTAAAGTACTTAATGGATTTTGCTGGTTCTTAATTTTTCTTAAAGGTAATACAGAATACTACAAATTTAGATAGAATTATGTTGATAAACCTTAAATCTTGTATTTTATCTAACTTAACAATACATTTTTTTTAATTTTTATTTACTGTTTTACAATTTTTATTTTTTTATTTATGATGTATAAAAGTTACAAACATAAATGTACCTAATTATTTAGCTAATGATGTATAGAGTAAGTGGTAAAACTTTAAGTAATGTACTTCTAGTAGTTCTTGAGATATATAGAATTTAGTCTCTAAAAACATGAAATTCTCACATTTCGGGAAATGGCGATTGAATGAAAAAATGTACTTCAATGTGGAATACTTAGAAAACATGTGAAAAATGCCTAGGTAAATAAGGCTATTTAGGTGTTTATACTTTATATAATTACTGGTTATTTTTAGAGGGTTAGTGATAATAATTTTAAAATATATGTAGGCCAAAACATAATTTTATTATACAACCAGACAGCAATTTTTACTGATTTTTCTCCTTCACAGCGTTGTTTAAATTTAGTTTTTCTGGTATATATGTAAAGAAAAAATTACTTCTATTGCATTTTTCATGTGTTTTAGAACCTGTAGAACAAAAAATTGCAAAGAAAGTATTTCAAAAATTTGCTGGTTTTTGACAATTTTCAGTAGCAAATCAACTTAAATAATTCGATTACGTAGATGAACCGCTGACGTGAGTTGAGCGAACTTCCAAAATTAAGTTTATATGTTTTAGAGTTTCAACCAACGATTTATAAAATTGGTCATCTCACGAAGATGCTGAATTTAACATGGTGAATTGCCTACGTGTACGAAATATATTAGCAGAATTTGTTTGCTGCCTTTAGCCCCGGACCACGAGTTGTTTTGTTCCGTTTCTTGAGGAAACTACTTTTTTGGAGAGTTTGAACCTCGACCTTGTTGCCTCAGATTATAGACGGCATCGTTTGCAACGTACGATCAAAGTCGCTTGCATCCCGGGTTTTAACCTGAATTTGTATGGTATTTTACGTTTTGGTCGATTTTATGTGAACCAGACGGGCTATGAGGTCATGTAAAAAGCAAAATGTTAAGAATAATATCCTTTATTGTTTTGTTTTGTTTTGTTTTTGTTTTGTTTTGATTTGTTTTTGTTTAGTTTTTGTTTTTTGTTTTTGTTCTTGTTTTTGTTTTTGTTTGTGTTTTTGTTTTTGTTTTTGTTTTGTTTTGTTTTTTATTTGTTTTTGTTTTGTTTTGATTTGTTTTGATTTGTTTTTGTTTTGTTTTGTTTTGATTTGTTTTGTTTTGTCTTGTTTTGTTTTGTTTTGTTTTGTTTTGTTTTGTTTTTGTATTTGTTTTGTTTTTGTTTTGTTTTGTTTTGTTTTGTTTTTGTTTTGTTTTGTTTTTTTATTTGTTTTCTTTTGTTTTGTTTTGTTTTGTTTTTGTATTTGTTTTGTTTTTGTTTTGTTTTCTTTTGTATTTGTTTTGTTTTGTTTTTTTTTTTTT
>JAGFPH010000011.1:1405932-1526595 GCA_018207615.1 Philaenus spumarius | reverse complement strand
TTTTTTGTTCTTTTTTGTTTTTTTTTGTTTTTTTTTTCTTTTCTTTTCTTTTCTTTTCGTTTTCGTTTTCGTTTTCGTTTTCTGTTTTCTGTTTTCTGTTTTCTGTTTTCTGCTTTCTGTTTTCTGTTTTCTGTTTGTTTTCTGTTTTCTGTTTTCTGTAATCTGTTTTATGTTTTCTGTTTTTGTTTTTGTTTTTGTTTCTGTTTTTGTTTCTGTTTCTGTTTTGTTTTTGTTTTGTTTTTGTATTTTAACAACGAAAGAGTTTCATTCTAGTACGAACAACTTCAAATAAATTTAACTTCCAATCGAAAAACGTTCTTTCAGTTGGTGTACTTTGTTGGCTAACGATCTGGTCTTAGCAACTTATAAAACCAAAGTGTGTTCGAAATTTGGGTAATTTCATTCAAAACGAATGTAAAATTCGAACACTTATAAGATGCATATATAGATAAAACAATTTTAATTGCATCCCAAATAAATAAATGTGATGCAAACACGCGATTTTAAGAGAAACTCCACAATAACAAAATCTAGTGGGACAAATCAGGGGAGCAAAGTGGCCATTCTTTTGACCCTGCATGGCAAATCCACCAACTTAGGAATCGATGATCAAGAGACTTCTAGGTGATATTGAAGGCATCCATTCTGGTCATCTTCGCCATGTCGCAACAAACTATGCTATTTATGGCTGTCTCCTGGAAGAAGAACGATCCGTACAGTTTTTGTTTGCTTTTGGCACAAAAATATTGCCCTTAAGGCTGTCACGAAGTAATGAAAAGTTGTATGGAAGATTTTCGTAACTCCATATTTAACAGTTATGGGTCTTCACCTCGCTTCTGGTGTAAAATGTTGATTCCTCACTAAAAATTGCACTATTCAAAAGTGTGTAAAGTGCCTTTATCTTCCTGTGTTCTACAGTTGTTAGTTTGTATGACCTCAAGTTCACTAGTACGAGCGATTCAGCCGTGGAAGACCAGTTTTACATTGATTGTTTAATACTGCGAGTAAAGCTTTCAAAGAATTTTTCTGCAAACAGCATCAGTGAGTTTGTATGTCGTAAAGCGTAACAACAGTTCTCAATGAAGATTTGATGCCAAGGGTAAATTGTATACAAGTCGCTAGAAGACGCTGTACGAAATTTACTTTACACTACACTTGCAGACTAGAAATCAGGAAATCAAAACACAACAAATGTGATCCAAAAAAACAAGAAAAATAGCATTTATAAAAACAATTGTGAGAGCAGGTGATCAAATTCTTGCATACGCTTTTAAAGTTTTAAATTCCTTATTCAACCACTCTCTATGTAAATATGAATTTAATTAATTAAACATATAAATACAAATTCAAAAATCGTAAGGAAAAATTAAAACCTTACTAACGTATACATTTAAAAGAACTACCAAACTCATTTGCGGTAGAAAGAAATTATGGTCGATTTAAATCGTTAAACAGAAAAGGAAAGAATTTACATGTCTTATCAAAGAAAGAGAAACTCTTTAAGGAGGAAGTTTTATCGGTCTAAATTGAATACATTTGGATGGAAGAAAAATTGACAAACGAAATGGAAAATTTAAAATAAGTCACTTAGACGAACAAAGTTGTTTGGCGTGTATATAGACGTAGCCTCGAAGAGTGCATTGGGGCGAGGAATTAGATTGCCTCAGGAGGTGGGAACTTTGTGGCAATACCATTGGCTGTTGCATACCGTGGAAACGCGCTGGATAACGACGTGACGGAGTTTTATTTAAGTTAAACCAAAAATTGTAGTGTAAGATTTTTACATATAAAAAAATTTATAAATGTTTAATTTATTGAATTGAGAGACGTGAAATGCCCTGTGTACAGTTAATTATATTAATACGAGTATGTTTATTTAAAAATTACAAGTTTGGTATTTCATCACCATCTTTATAACCTCAGAGATATTTCTATGCAATGCCTTATTATTCTTAACATGTTTTGGTCTAATATCACCATCTTCACGAGATAAAATATATAATTGTTGTATATAATTTAATGGATTTAGCTTTACGTGTCCAAACATGTTAAGATTTGTATTAGATTTTAAATTATTGTTTGATGATACAGGATGATTTACCAATATACGTATAAGAATATGATTTAACCTATACAGAGAATTTGAAAGCCCAAAATTATTGTAAAAGAAAATATAGGTTCCAAATTTGTTATCCATCTTAAGTTTTACAAGTACGCCAAAAATAGGAATAAAATCTTTTAAGTTTTGTCAAAATGACCGGCCGTTTGAGATTGTTACCTTTAATATCTCTACAAAAAATATACAAGAGAAACATATTTGTTTAATGTCTTGGCCTCTGTGGTCTCCTGACTTTAACCTGACTTCAGTTTCTGGGGCTTTTTGGACGACAGAGTTTATTATTTAAAACCACAACCATTCTCGAACTGAAGACATCAATTGTTCTGAAAGTAGAAGCGAACAGTCTCGATAACTGGGTTGATGTTCCGCCCGCTGTGCAGGAAGGCTTGAACCCTTAAATTACATGTCAAATATACCATAGTTTTGTTAGTTCCCACTTTTTTTAATCTATTTATATAATCTAAATACCATTGAAATTTTAGGGGGGAGGGGGGGGGGTTGTGGGGTCAAAGTTACTAAAAACAACCACCGAACGGATTGGAATGAAATTTGGTATGAAGCTTCCTCTATGGCCCTAGTAGGTGCTCTCTAAGAAAGATTTTAAAAATTCGAAATTTTAGGGGGTTGGGTGGGGTCAAAGTTACTAAAAATCCCCATAAGAAATACATTGTATAATATATTTATTGGTATATTTGTTTGTTACGATTAACTTTCATTTGTGAAGCCGGTTCGGACCGGCTAGTGTTGTATATAACATAAACACCTAAACACCATTTAGAAGTAGTTAAGAGTCACATTTGACTATTTAATAAAATATTTTACAGAAATATATAGTTATTTTTAAAACATTCAGAATTGTAATTAAATTTTGGTTCTGGCCTAATCGTAGTGTTCTAGACAACTATGGAGACATTGGTGTTTGTTGGTTACCGTTCGAGTAACGGGGTCTAGTTGTGTTTGACGATACATTTTTTAGCGAACGTGAAGTATTTGTTTTTGGTGCATTTTACCTTAAATAATACGAGTACCAATTATTGTAGTATAAAAATGGCCAATAGAAGTCTAAGTGTTTCACAATAATTATGTTTCTAAATTATGTTCCTGTGTTATTTTTAATTTTTGTATTATTGATTTACATAATGACCTCCGAAAGTATCTAAATATCTTCGCTAAAGTATATTGTTAGTTTTTGTTAGATTTACAATCACGTTTATTCCGAAGGGTGAAGTGACCAACTTAAATTTAAAAAAAAAATTGTTAAAATAATAAAACCTCATATCAATAACTACAAATTGTGTTTTCATAGATTCATCCATACTGTTGTTTCCTTCTTTAAATATTTATCATTAATTTTGTTCAATTAATACCGTAGGATGAATTTTCAACATTATTGGATAAACGAATTTTATGGTTTATTTGTGCAGATGGATTTATTGTACTTCATAAAAATTTTATGGATCATAATTGTACAACATGATGGACGAAGGGTTATCTATATAAAGCTGTAAACTCTGCCGATGCAATAGTTGTATATCTATTATAAATTTTATTTATTATTTAAATTATCATAGAAATTGTTTAAAAAAAGTTATAAACCCTAAGTTTTTGCAGTAACGACTATTTCTACAGTTTTAATCGACGTCTTCATAATAATGAGGTTTATCTAAAATTTGCTTCACTGTCAATTATTTTTAATGTAACAATACACACATTTCAACCTGAAATAATTTGTTAAAATCGGTTACTAGTTCTCTAAGATATAAGCTTTAACAAAATGATATATTTTAATATACAAAAACCAAAGAGTTTTATAAGCACAGATATTACTCTAACGACTATAACAATAAACCTACAAAAATTACTACTGCGGTTTTTTAACAATATCTAAAAGAAATAATATTGTTTATGTTTGTGTTTATAGAAAATAATAAATATTATTTATTGAGCTTAATGTTATACCTACACCAAAGTGAAACGACTTGAAATTGGTTTATAAAATTTAACTACTTAGTATTTACAAAATTATTAGTTTAGTAAGTATTGAATATCCACGTAATCAAATACAAGCTCAGTAAAATTATTAAATATTTTAATATTTAATAATTTTACTTATACAATATTTTAAAGTAGTGACTTTTCAAACCCAAGAAATGAATCCCATCCTTTTTACAGGAAATTTTATACCACAACACCACGCCTACAAATTACCATAGGTTCCTCATTAGCATGATTGTCTAGGCTGGAAGCTCTTCTATATTCTAATCGTGGTCGACTGATGAAGAGCCTAATGAAAAAATTACCGCAGTACAAACAATTTAATACCCGTAACAAAGTATGCCACAAAACATTTGCCCCAAACAAAGCCCTCCGAAAACGTTTTAGCACAGTGGTTAATGAATTAGAGTATCTTTCTGATTACGTTTTTAATTCGCCATTCCATATTCCGGCCACGCAATCCTCCGCACTGCTCCACGCTTGGATTTCCACGTACTCTCTCACGTGCTTAGGGGCCGCAATTTGAGCGCTCCATTCACCCCAGGCGAGGCCAATTACTAAATTGATCGTACTTATTTTAATCTGCCAATAATAACGGGTCTTCTCTGTAATTACTTTAACTGTAGTTGAATCGTAGAAGGGTTGGGGTGTTTAATAACTGTCGTGTATTTATATAGAATAAATGCAAATATATTTAAATGCATGTGAACTTGTAAGTACCAATAATTGGTACAAAGGAAAATCTATTTTAATTAAAGTTATACTACTTACAATATTTGTAAATAAACAGTTTATTGTATTTATTTTAAAAATGAATTGCATTCAATTTTAGAAATGTATAGTTCATTTCAAAAGTAAAAAACTGAAAAATTGTATTATAATGTAGACAAAATATATTTGACTACTAACTCTTATTTGTTTAGTTTCAATATTTTTAATTTGTTTTATTATTCACAGTATGATTATTGTTATTTATATGCTATTAACATAATTTTATTTCGGTTTCATTATATTTATTCAAGACATGTATACGTTTATGTGAGTATAATTATGCTATTAAACTATGTAATGATTTGAAACAGTAAAGTTAATTATGGCTATAAATCTCTAGCTCCTGTATCTAACGTCACACTGGTAAAACCCCGTGAATATGCTTTATTGGCTTTTCAAAAATGATTACAGAGATATAAAAACTCACTTGGCTGTACCATGCCAAATACCCCCACAGTTAGCAGGACAAATAATAACATTAGACACTCAACATATTTTTAACACAACATGCTATTTCTATAAAATATTTCATGCAAATGTTCACATAATATACTCAACTAAATTTAAAACAACACATTGTTTACTACAATAAACCAATAATTGTAAAATTTCTATAACAAAATATAGCACTACCCTTACTTCTTATCTAAACATAATTATAATATTTACTTAGATTTTAAAATGTTTTTTTGTGAAATTATCTTAATAATACAGCCAGCCTTGTAGGAAAGACGACGAAGAGTGGCGAAGTGGTTAAAATCATTCGTCCAGTTTGAACACTAGTTACCGAAGTTCGATTAACTTCTTATTCGTTGCTGCTCATCCATCTTCATTAACCTGACTGGCATAAAAAATTATTTTAAGAAAAAAGACAAAATGTGGCCGAGGGGTTAGCGAACCTGATTCCTATGCTTAAGGTTTCCAGTTTGAATCCAGTACAGAACATGAATATTTTTGTAATTGAAACCAAATAATTGATTTTAGGTGATAATAGACTTTGGCTCGTTATGCCTGAAATAAAACCAAAAATTAACTATTAAATCTTAATAAAAGAAGGAAATAAAAAATGAAACATTGGTAAAAAACACCCTTCTTTATAATTTCTCCCACATTTTTACTAGGCACAATCTTTGATTCAATAAAACAAGAATAATATTGTTGGTATATTGTTTTAAATAATTATTCTTTAATATAAATTGTAACAAGACCCGTCTGAAAATTGTTTGTCAAAAGTTTGCTTAAATGGCCTTCATTGTAATGTTGTTTTTATTGTAAAGAATAAAATATATATACTTTTTTCCTAATCAGCCTGTACAGTAATTATTAAACCAAGATTATGGACTAACAATATGGGTTTAGATTTTTTCAATTGTTATTCTGGCAAAAAATTAACTACCATCTAACTAAATATTTCTTCAAATAAACAAATAGTTTTTTTAAGTAGTTAACAAAATTCCGTATTTTATAAAATGTATGATTTGAAAATATACTGTTCAAATTAGTTTTATTAGGTTAGCTTAAACTTTACTTTTCGTAGAAACTAACTGCAATTATTCCCTAGATATAATCTGACATCTGAGATGCATACAATCACGTCTTACAATAATAAGATCTTGAGTGAGGAGTGGTACGTGAATTTAAAGAACGGTCTGACTTACATTTTCCAGATATAAAGAGCTTTCTTTTTGAAGTGAAAACTGCTTATGGCCCGTTCGGTACTTTTTGCGTAAGTATTCGAATTAAATCTCGCTTACCGTACCACAATCGAATCACGATACAAAATACATGCATGCCTTTAATGAAATGGACATTGTGCTTCCTCATTTATTTTGTAAGTTATGTTAAAATAGTTTATTTGGTATTTCCTATGAAATGGAAATTAGGCTTCCTCTTTGTAAGTAGTGTTAAAATAGTTTACTTGGTAGTGTTAAAATAATCAAACTCCAGATTAAACCAATATATCCAACAATTTATATTCATTTCAGTTTTCACTTCTGACGGCAGTCCCGCGACTGCTTTCTGTAATTTACCTAAATTTTAGAAAAGATTTTTTCTTAGACCCGATCTCAGCTTGTCTTATCCTTTTTCCACGAAGTGAAGTATGTGCGGTCACCTACAAAGTTCGTTTCGTTGCTTGGTTTATGTTTTAGAGAAGCTATTTCCATTGATTAACCTTTGCTTCAATCTTAACAAAACTTTTCCGAATACATTGACATAGAAGAAGAACAAGAAGAACTCCGTGTTTCGTTCCGCAGTAAAAACTCGTAACTCCATTTGCAGTTAGCGAAGAAAGGAACTCGCTGAATGGGTTGCCATTACTCGTGCAATGGACGGACGGACGGGCACCTGCTGGTAATCCGTGTGACAATGGTTGCCATTATCCTGACCTGTGTTTCCTTCAGGATGATTGAGCTTTGTAAAGAATTCCTTTTACAACCTCTTAGTGCGGTTTGTCGCAGATGAAATTATTTGTGTTCTTTTAATTAAAAAGAGAAGAAAAACAAAGTGCCTAAACTGCATCGTTTTCCAAATAATTATTCGTTGACATTTACAGCAGTGACTACAAAACGGTTGTAGAAAATCAGTAAATTCGAATAATAGCAAATATAGATTACTGTCGACAAATGTAGGCCTAATACTGAATTGTTAGCTTAATTTCGGGCAAATTAAAAAATTATGTAAACAATTTTGACTATTTAAAAAGAAATAAAATCACAAATGGTTTTTGTTTTATGTTGTAGGTTTTGGCACAAAGATAAAAATACTGACCACCTTTTTATCGCTAAAGCACATTACTCATCCCGATTTAGTATGCAATTTTGATTATTTTTTTAACTCATTCCTGTTGCTATTTTTAAAATAACATAATTGTGAAAAATAGATATAAGTTTCGTCAAATTTATATTCTCGTTTTCTTTTATACCCAAACTATAGTATCACAAATATAGTGGTTTTCATTAAAATTTACCTTTGTTCATTTTACTAGATGTATTAAACAATGTTGATAAAAAAAATGTTATAAGATAAAAATAAAAAAATGTTCAGTAGGAAATTTTCGATTAAACTAGAGTTTTAATTATACAGGTCTTTTTTCATTCAGATAATTTAAAAATTTTAGTTTTTATTTTTATTATAAAATTATTTTGTAATTAAATAAATAAGGCACATAGGGTTTTAAATTTACGAATTACGAATTTTGAATAAAAAGTAATAACATCGATGCGGCATGGAAGTTGTAAAATTTAGAAAATACAATATTGTTTTCAAAAATTTTAGTTGAAAAATAAAATTTTTGCAACCAAAATCGTGTATGTTTTATGATGTTACAAATGGAAAAAGCCAAGCTGCACAAAATGATACTTTTAATAAAAATTTCCACATTTTTAGACTAAAATGAAAACGTTCAGTGTGTATTTTTATTCACATTTAGATTGATCTTACAAAATTATGAATACTGTAAGACACTTTAAACAAACGTCAAAATTGTCTATTAAAACTATGGTTATAACAGAAAATAGTTTACATAAAAAAATATAGTAGAAAAATACTCTGATTTGTTTCGTATTAGGCCTATAATGGACTATATTTACTTGTTTAAACGTAATGTGTTATTTACCTGTGAAGTTATTTAGGTAGTTATGTATTTATCTGTCCCGATAATGGTCGAATGGACAGAAATTGCAATAGACAAATAAGGTAAGACAACATAAACCTTAAAAAATGGATCAGTTCTGTTGACGTGTAACAAATTTTAATAATAGTAAGTATTCATTAAATAAAACATGTTATTATCAATTGATATATCATATATTATTTCCGTCACTAGAAAGCTCAACCTCCTCGCTTCAATAAACAAACTCCCGCGGTGAAACAAATGCAAACACATTGTTGAATACTCTGATATTGATTAGGGACAGAGACACTTGGATCGTGGTAGGGTGGTGGGGGTAACGGTGATCTGGATCATGACGTATTTTGTTTAGATGGGCCAAAGTTTTTTCGTGAATGGTTTTATATAATGGAAACATTTCTAACGTAATATCAAAGTTATTTTTAGTTACACAACCTGGAATATTTATTGGATTACTCATTTGCCTGTGTGTTAAAGTCAAATTTCTCGGAAACCTATAGGCCTGACGGTACCAAGATTAAATTGTATATATATATGTCGTTATAAATCATGCCAACCCGTTTATATTCAGTTAATCAAAACTCTAAAATAATAAATGGTACCGGGAACTGGCACATACTTGCTCACAAACATATTTAAATTATTAAACAGATTCACTGTGCCTTCATAATTGTAGGAGGGGTAGGAGAGGTGATATTAAAGTAGGAGATTAACTAATAAATATAATTTATCAGCTAGAGAGAAAACTACTCGATCAATTTCGAACAAATTTGCACCAAACACGTCAATTAAGCCTGTATGAATGCTCGAAAAAAGGTTTTGAAAATCAACCAACTTTTCGGCCAAAAACCCCAAAAATCTGTTATTATTATTATTAGCTAAACGAGAATTTTTAGAAAGATACGGTTTTTTGCATATGGTAGGGTACATTAAGGGCTACAAATAAGCCAATTTTGATCAAAATCGTTAGAGCCGTTTTTTTTATAAACAAATAATAACTGATTTTTTGGGGGTTTTTTGCAAAAAAAGGGGTTGTTTTCAACATTTTTCAAAAGCCTTCTTAGTGCATCTCTATAGGCCTAATTGACATGTTTGGTGCAAATTTGTTCGAAATCGATCGAATAGTTTTCTTTCTAGCTTTGTATACAGACACACATAAAGACAGACATTTTGTAAAAAAAACTTGTTTTGAGTCAGGGGGTCCCAAAACTGATATTTCCAAAAAAATTTCAACATCGAATTTTTTTGCGATCACTATACTTTCTCTATACTATAGTATAGTGAGTAAGTAAAAAGTACATTTATATTATAAAAAAATGTTAGGGGCCAAAAGTCAGTACCCCAAAAATAAATAATGCATTGTTTTAAATGGGCTTATGCAAACACACAAAACCTAAATTTTTATATGTTATTGAGATTTAAAATGTTCAAATTACTCGCAAAAATTTTACATAAACGTGAATTTCCAGAAGTATTATAGCTAACATTTAAAAAATATCGTGAAATAGAGGCACTCATATGGTTTATACTTGTGATTCAAACTTTTCGAAAAGGTTGTTTTTAGTAATAATTATAATACTGTTTACTGCATTACTGTCTTTCTTTTACTTTTTTCCATCACCATTTTATTCTTTATTCCGTCTATTTGTTATTGTTATTGGTTAGATAACTTATTCGGTATTTGAGTATACTATGGAAATTTGAGCCATAGTTGTTGTTACGAAACCCTTTCCATTAGACAGGACCGCCAAATTAGAACTTCTATATTGCTTTCAATAAAGTGCTTGTAAAATTGGCTTATTCTTAAATAATATTACATTTTTAAAAAATCTAACCCAGCAAACTAAATTTAAGTTTTTATGAGTTTAAATACAACTAATTTGGATATTTTATATCAGAAATGTTAAATAACTCTAATATAGAAGCTACATCATAAATATCACAATCATATTAATTTATTCCAAGTGTAAAACATATTTTTATTTATGCAGAAATGATATGTAAATATGTTTTCATTAACATTCTGCAATCCAAACATAATTTGTTCGGTAAATATCTCATCTATAAATAGGTCAGTATAAATTGAACGTTACGCCAGGAATGCAATTATTTAAAGTCCGTTAATAATTCAACTGGCTATAGTGCGCCTTTGGGCTTGTGTATAGACCAACTCCAGTTGTGCGAGTTGCCGTGAGCGCCGTGTTTTGTTGCAAGATGGGCATTTCACTAATGAGAGACTTGACCACATAAACCTAAAACCTCATCTTCGCTTTTATTAAAGCCTGTATTTGTTTTAATATGTTTAGCTCAGTAATATTTTTGTCTAGAGTAAAGCATATTTTATATTCAAATTATTAATATAAGCTGAATTTATAGTTTGATTTTCTGTACTTGCCTCTATTACACATTATTTATTGAATTTCGGATTTACTCGTAAACTTCATATTACGTCTTATCAATATATTTATTTATTGTGTTTTTATCCTTATATATTATTTCTCAAATGTGTTTATTTTTTTTTTCAATCAGACAAAAAATGTTCCACTTTGGATGAAGTTGGAGTGTTTTAAATTTAAATTTAATTATGTTTTTGTATAACTAAGTTGTTACCAATCCTAGATTTCTTGCTAATAGCATACAAAACATAAAATTATCCCAAAAAATACAAAAATACGCTAGAAGAAAAAGAATCTATTGAGTTTTTTTTATTAAACAAATTGATAAAACCACATAGAGAAAGTACGTAGGAATTAATTCACGTCCTTTGTAAATTTTAAACGGCATAACCATGAAACGGCTAGACCGATATTAACACAAATTTTAAATCGAAGAACATAGCCTTTTTGACAAAGTAAACAAATTTGATAACTACCAATTTTCAGTTGAAATTGTTTCTTTTTAAGATGCAATTTTCACTGTCAGAAAACATAGTTATAACTTTTAGTGGACTTATCAACTTTCTAGCGTAGTATTGTTATAGTTGTTATCATTTATTACAACAAAGAGTTTGTTTTCAAGTATGTGTAAGAACACTTGTATAACACACAATGCCAGATATAACAACAAGTATACATATTTTGGAATGATTAAAATGATTGTACTTAATGTTTAAGGCAACTTAAACAATATAATCTTCCTTTCGAAAATAAATAGGATGCAACATTATAGGTATTGCAATTTACATTTTTAAATGCCCCAGTAAACAAGCTGAAGAAAATAAAACTGAAATAAAGACTTTATTGAATGTGATAAATATTTATTAAAACTAAACTTAAATTAACTCTGAATTAATTCAAATTGAAATGTTTAATTTACTATCACTCTAGTTATTAAAATTATAGTCAGATCAAAGTGATATAACCTTATATAGTTTATGATTAGTAAATCTAAGCACTATAATTTGTTTTATATGATAGTTTAATACATTTGAAAGATATAGTTTACTTTTGATTGATGCAATTATACTACAGTTTTTTTATTAATGGTATACCGTATGCATTAAATAATGTTCACTTTGAATGTTGAATAAGCAGAGCACTGATTAGATATTAATTTATTGAGACTTGAGAATATTTGACGTATATTGACGTATTGAATATAAGACTTGTACTTAAGATTTTTAGACGTAATTTATATACACATATTTTTAACGATCTGGATAATAAATAATATAACTGTGTTCTTCTTTATCAATATAATTGTTTGTTGCACCTGCATTTACAAGCTAGCTGGTTATTTAATTTGGGTGTTAGATTATGTGTCTTAATTAAATATATACTTAGATGGTGTCTGTTTTGTCTTGAGGCTTGTGTGTTAAATATTGCTTCCTGCTTATGAGACATTTAGGAACCCAATGCTCAATAAAGTCAGCTCTTTGTTGTCTCTAGGAAGTGTGTCTTCTTCCAAAAAGTTTGTATTTATTGTAAGGTCTCATTGTCAAGATTTTGTTACATCGGGTTTACGAAACAAATATACTACAAACTTAATTTGCAGTTTTTTCTTTTAAAATTCTGCACCGTTTCAACAATAACATAACTTTACCAATACTTTTCTCTCCGTAACTTTATTCAATCTATTTTACGAATGTAGTAAAACACAAAGTTTTCTAAACCCTAACAACTTATTTATTATCGGTTAATTCCCCTTCGTAGCAAACGCGACGCTCAAATCCGCTGGGAAATCAACATAAGCTATTGTGTTTTGTAAAACCTGTAATGGATTTGAAAAAACCACCCTCATGTGGTGCAAATTAACAAATAGAATATAATTTAAATTCGCAAGTAGGAAAGTTATGTTGGTAAGCATAAATACAAATCCATATTATGTTATACACCAATCCAATCTACTTTATTGCAACTCTTTAGTTCTGCACTATACTTAGGTCAGAATACGGTTTCAGATAGTTCATATTTTATACTTCACGTTATTAAACTTATCGCCTGAAAATCTAGTTTTAAGTGTTTAATATCCCAACTAGAAACTATCCCTAACCGTCACCTAAATTTAAACTAATGCCCTTAAGCTTTAGAATGTGGTACGCTCGCTACATGCTCGCCAGAACTAAATAAACAGTCAGATATTACAATAAACTATGAACATGGTTTTTGCTGGTATTATATTTCTTAGTGTATTTAAAAAAAGTAATATTTCATATAAATAACAAATATGTTATCAAATAAACGTACCTTTAATGAAGAAAAGAATGTAACATAGTTAAAAAAGTAAATGTGTGCGGTCGTGGGACCCCTCCTTCAGGAAGAAAGTTCATCATGCCTTTTCTTCAATTCTTTTACGAGCCTTAACGGCAACATACTTTTAATCTTTCAATCGCCGTTTATTATTAGTTAGTTTTTTATACAAATATTTACTGTTTCCATACGTTTAATGTTATTATAATAAAGATTATAATTAATTTTAACATCAAAGCTAAGATGGTAAACACAGGTAAATGTCCATTCAGTGTAAATACAATTCAACATAAAATGTTGGTTCATCAGTCTAGGCCTAACATAAAATTATTGTGTGGATGTTTAATTTATTTTACCTGTTTTAATGGCAACATACACATAATCATTTTAGGTTATGCCTAGACTTAAAATTACTTTTTAGGCCTAACCTAAAATTATTGTATGTATGTTGCCGTTAAGGCAGGCAAAATAAATTTTAAATACGCATAATAATTTTAAGTTGAGCCTACACTCAATTCCACGTCCACCGTGCAGTACAGGTCTTAGGGAAATAAGTCATGCTACTACCATTACGGGGAACATCACGTTTATTGTCATGAGGGTTGCGTCAACTTTCCGAGCGTTGCATGGGAGTTGATGTTTTTTAGTTGGCTTATGGGCGCTCTGTACTGCACGGTAAACGTCGAAGCGAGTGTAGACTGATGAACCAACATTTTATGTTTATTGAATGTATTTCAGCACTTGATAATATATGACCTACGCAGGACGGAACCGATCGCCTCTTTATTTAAATGGAAGAAACAAAACACATGTTTCTTGAATGTATTTACATTCATTGCTATAGCAACCAATTTGATAACGCTTTTTATTTACTCGTATTTTCTATTTGTAATTGCCATAGCAACCAATTTGATAATGCTTTTTCGTTACTCGTATTTTGTATTTGTCATTGCCATAGCAACCAATTAATAAAACTTTTTTTCGTTACGCATTACATTTTCTATTTCTTAACTACTGCCGCAACCCGCGTTAAGGGACTTCGTTAGAAAATCCGTTATTAAACTCTAAATAGGAATAACAATAGTTTGTGTATTAATGCTGTAAAGTAAATATATGAGTACGTCTATTCTACTATTTGAACGAAATTTTTCAAGAAAGGGAATGGTTTTCGAGAATATCTTACAAACTAAATTACACAAAATTCTTCAAATACGGTTTTTATATCAGTAAATAAAGAATTTCCTCACTCTTGATTTTAGAAAATACTTATTTTTTGGGTGCCAATCTATGGATGCTAAAAATATATAGTAAAATAGTGTTTTAGTTATAATGATTTGAATATGTGTAGAGTAAAGTTGTTTGAAATTTGATTCTGACGTTCATTTATTTATTGCAATCAATTCTAAACACAATAGTTTCTGACAGACAAACAAATGATCACGTAAAGATTCCTTTTTTCCTTTTTAACCATAACATATATTAATTGAAAATATGAAGACGTAAAATGTGTAAACAACAAAAAGGCATTTGGAATAAAATAAATGAAGGTTTTACAGGTTTCAATGTAAGTTTTCCATTTTAAATCGAAAAAAGTAGCATACTCTAACATTTTCAATAAGTGACATGATAAATTACACAAAATGAGCCTAGTCAAATTTGACATTGTAGGTCACTTTTAAGGTGAAAGATCAACCTTAATGAATACAGCAGTAAAAAACTACAAACATTAACAGTAGTACATGTTTACTATACTAAATAGCAGATGAAGCAGTTTTACCATAATACTTATTTAAATATTTTATTTGGCTTGACTAATAAATACCACATCTGCCTTGCCCTTCTGAAATAAATTGTAAAACGAAAAAAACAAACATTTAAAGACTAAACATCTCTTTTATCCGTTAATTACTACTAATTTTGACCACATCTATCTCATTGATAAAATAAAAAAGCCTATAATGACGAGTAAATTATTCATTCTCGCGCAGTAAATGATTCTAATGGATCAAGTTATTTTTACGACAGGAAGCGATAAGCTAGTTTTACGATGTCCTGGTAAACGATATAAAAACTCTGTTAAATATTTACGACAGCGCCTCTTTCAATTTCCAAACGTTTTTAAAATACTGCTCGTTTCAGCAACAAAGGCCCCTTCCAATTTCGGTTCAGCTATTAAGAAAAATACTGGAGGGATCGCTACAGCTGGGGGAAGATAAATGATGACGTTAAATAAATGTCTTTAGCCACTAATAATAATGCTGTTTGTAACAGCAATTTGAAGTTCAAATATTTGTTTTGTTTACTAACTTTTTTTATAAACAGGATGTGAATTGAATACAAGAAAAATAACTGAAATTCTGTTTAAAAATGAGACTGAAGATCTACAGTTGTTTTTTATCAGTCATTTTCCCCCTTTTAAATCACAACGGTGGCCACCTTCCCTTATGACATTGTTTTGTATATAAGACTATATAATCTAGACATTTTATACATTATTTTACTATAATTCTTTCTTTCTTTAATAACTACCTTCGTGTAATTTTAAGAAGGTAAATAAAAGAAAGAAAATGTTTTCCTATATTATAAAAGGAACAATTTGTTTATTCCTATTAATTTAAATAGAATGGCTATACTTAATACATCTGCAAGCGTTTCATCAAAATTTGATAAGGAGTTTTAAAGTAATAGTAATAAACAAATTGTTCCTCTTATAATGTAGGAAAACATTTTCTTTCTGTTATTTACCTTCTTAAAATTACACGAAGGTAGTTATTAAAAAAAGAAAGAATTATAGTAAAATAATGTATAAAAAGGGTATCAAGAATATTATATTTTATCATAATTTTTATTAATGTGGCCGTCATTGAAAATGAATGTAATAAAAGTCTTTGTGAAAATGACACTGTGTATACCACATAGGCTTTTAGGTAAACTATGACTATTAAATATTAAAAAAGGCTAAGAAATTTGGCATTGCAAGATATACAAATAAGTCTGTATCTCTATTTATTGTTTTTTGTTTTGTTTTTGTAATATCCATCTTACAGTTTTTTAATATCGTAACATAAGACTAATAATATTAATGTTTTAGTTGAGGTAATTTTACTCTAATAAACTACCCCAGCAACCGCTAAATTAACTAAACTCCAACTGAAACACATAGACCGGGATCTGAAAACATGATCTTTAGTTTTATGTGTCAATACTTTTACAACAACTAAGCTATCCTGATTACACAAGGCATTAATCACTAGTTTGCTAAAGTTAGTATGATAACTTACTAAAACGCAGAACAAATTGTCGTCAGATATCATCGACCAATATCTGCTGTGATCAGAATAACAGTGATAAAGCATTAGAATGTAAAGTTATAGGATCCAGGGTTAAAACCACGGCCTTCAAAAATCACGGATTCAAATAACGTGTTCAAATCAGAGTAGACTAACTGTCTTTACTTGCAAATTATTCAAGGTAAATTATTTTGATTAAATTCATTAGGTTTTAACCTTAGAAATACTTAACTAACTAAAAATGAAATCAATAATTTATAAATTTTATAACTACGAATTAAGTTTATCTTAAGTGACCTGCCTAGATTGCTAGTCTGATCGTATCGAATATAATATAAAAAAATGACTACGAGTTTTATAAAGAAATGTAGGTAATCAAGAAAAGCAAAATAGTAAATGGAAGATGTAAATTTTTTGTCTAATCGTGAGACGTTTGATTTTCTTAAATTAGCGAATACTGAAACAGCTTGGGAAGTGTTATTTGTGTTTAACAATGGTGATGTTGAGTAATACAGTTGGATTTAAATTTTAAGTAATTTATTCTTATCTGTAGATGCTCATTTAAAACTACTGTACTCTTTAAAAAAAACTGAGGAAATCCACAACTTCTCTGGCCATTTAGGTAAAACAATACTGTAAATTAGTCCATTCTATAATGTTAGCAGCCTTGCTGGATAGTTAATGACAATACTTCTTATTACCTTATGGTGAATTCCGTCAACTATCGTTGGTTTGATGTGGTTAGTATATCTCTTTTCTTACTCACATTACGCGTTTTGACTTTTCAATTCAGTCATAATCAAATGTTTCACAAATACACTTCACAAACACTTAAACAACATTAATCACAACACATTTAAAATTTATACACAAATATGGTCTAACGTACATTTTCGGCGACCGTTCACGAATACGTTCGATCGTCAACTCATGATGACACATTCTCATGTCAACTTAATTCTACACATTCATTAAAAATACTTATTATAGTTTGTATGTTTAGGACGTGCAAAGAATCTCCTCTTGTAATGTATAATGTGTATCGAGTATGTATCTAGTGTATGACACTAACTAATTTGCTCTTCCATTAAACAAACCCACTAACGGTTCTCTGCCCAGAATTTTAACAATGAGTTATAAAGTACGAACCTCTTCAAAAATATCCATTTTAATAATGCCCTACCAAATGACTGCACCAAACATAAACCCTTTGATCGAGGTCCATTCACGAAAAGTTTATAAATTCCCATATCTCGCGATCATTACATTATACTTGAATGCAATCTGCTTTAAACAAAGCCTACGCTACAGCATTACTACTGCGCTAATATAAGTTAACTTAATTACGTACCTAGGCAGATAAACACGTAGAAAATTTCTGCAGAGTGTAATACGATTATTTTGTGTCGTTTAGTTGGTATGAGTGGATATTTTATTAAATTTAATTATAAGTTTATAAATATAATTATGTCTTTGCTTGTTCAAATATCAAATTATTAGAGAGTAAAAGAATGTGATATTTTCTGTAGATTTGTCTTCATGTCTCTTTGAATGTTTCCATCTATAATTTTGTTAAAACAGAAAACATGTGAGGTAATTTTAAAATAAATTTACTCCTTCTGTTGCTTTGTGTTACGCGTTTCGGAATGCTCCATTATCAGAAAAACTCGTTCATGAGAAGTCATTATTACAAACACCTCAAAACAACTTTTGGAACAAGTAATTTATGGCGATGATCATAGTTTTGAAACTTGTAAAGTAAGTTTTTAAATTGATAGTAAATTGTAAACTTATCTTAAAATATATGACCTGAATACCATCAATTCAAAATTATTGTGTAACATTTATTCTTAATTTTTGTTTTGTTTACATTACTAACTGTATAGTATTACTGCTTGTTCATATTCTCTTTTCCCACAATTATATCAACAACTGTAGGTAGGATGTTGATTGGATATTAAAACAAAATAAAGCTCTATTTATCTTATGGTAACTTCAAGTAAGTGGTAGTAAATAAGGACTTCGAAATCAGCCTGTAACAAATGGGATAAGCCAGGTGATTTTTTAAAGTTTTTATTTGACGTAGGCCTACATACAAGTTATATTTCTGTAAGGTGCCAAAATACAAATGAAAAAACCAGTTGCTACTGCACTGAAATTAGAAAATCACTTTTCAAAAGGCATATTTACTTCACAAATATTTCTTCTTTTACTTATATATTTTTTTTATTGAAGCCCGACTTTTAATTACTTAATTCTGGACAAATTCCTTTATTAATTGTCTTTGGTTACTTTTAAATATTAAATGGATTTTATTAAATCGCAAAACTTAGAAACTGACCCTTTTTGTTAGTTTTTTCAACTAATTACCAACTTTGTATTTTTTTCCTTCACTTTTCTTTTGTTGCATATGTTTGGCTTATAAACGTTGGTACCATAGCGATAAAGTTGCCCTAATGGCCGTTTAAGTGTAAGGTCAAAGAATTGTTTCGGGAGGAAACGTTTTTATAACAAATGGGTCGTTTTTATCACACCATTAATGTGAAACGTGTAGCACTCTGTAAGAAAGGCTTGTTGCTACTTTGCTATATATTGTTATACAAAACTTTTGGCAGAAATAAAAGTATTTCATTTTAAGTGCAATTAAAATATAATAGTAAGTCTGAAGGATTGTGTATTAGACAGGTGTAAGCTATTGTAAAAGGTAGTTAAATATTTAATTCCGCTGTTTTAAAAGTCAAATAAATACAAATTCAGATTATTATTGATAACAAAGTAACAATATCTACGAACTTTAAGCTGTATTCTTTGCATACAATAAGGGAAAGGTTCTTCTATACATTTGAAAGAAAATGCTTTATTTTCAGCCTGTCAGTAAATTTGTATAATTTATTAATTTTTTATAAATATATATTTTTAACGCCATTAATCAAAATAAGATATTATTGTAAATAAAAGGCAACACTTTTTCACTTCTAAAATATAATTTATTTTTTAACAGATACTTCCACAAAAGACCATTTTATCTAAAAACTTATAACACATAATTAAAAAGACTAGTATCTCATGTGTTCGAAATTCGAACAATTTTAAAGTAACGAAATTCAACTTGTTTTTTACGTTGTTAATGCTCATACAGCCGTGAATGTGATCAAAATGATTTAATTTAATTGTTTGATGCATTCTGAATGGAAAACCCATAAGTGTAGAAAAATATAAATCCATGGGCTATAAAAATATGTTTGTATATTCATTGTCATAGCAACCAACTGCCAACTGCATAAAATAACAGAAAACACTAGGATTCGAATAACCAGCTAAGAAATACAATTTTAGTTTAGACCTGTTTAATTTATTTTACTTGTCCTAACGGCAATATTTACAACTTAATCGCCACAACAACCAACTGCATAAAATAACAAATAAAACAGCTGATTCGAACACCCAACTAAGAAACACAATTTTAGGTTAGGCCTTGTTGATTTATTTTACTTGTTTTAACGGCAATCTATAACTTATACACATATTTTTTTGTTTTCTGCACATATATGGCACAGTATCTTTCGAATGGTGTAGGATTCATACTTCTCCTTTTATAATAAATACTAAAAAGAAGTACTACAATTTTCGATGTTCACGTATTATTAAAATGATCTATAAATTAAAAGCGTAGACAAAGAACAACGTCTCAAGATGTGGTATACTTTACAACCCACGAACAAATTGAAGACTAAACTAGCGCCATAGAATAGAATGGTGTTACCGACACCAGGGAATCTAAATTATGAAAGTTTTCCAATTGAGTTTAGCAAACAACGAAGCAGTAAAAGTTAACAAACAGTTGACATCTGTTAAGGTGATGTGTGGGCGTCAACTTTTGTAATCGTTTCTAAAAGGAAAATCTCTGATTTAAAAGTTTCAAAAGAATGTAAGGTGTATTGTACTTATTAAACAAAAAGTCACACATTAGATAATAACATTGTAACCACTTTTTAGTAGTTTTCTTATCAACAGTGTAGGAACATATTGTTATACAGGCCGAACAAACGTAATGTATAATGGTATTCATTATACAATAACTTTTCCAGATCTTACTGTTGAATAGACTATAAATATGTATAATATTATTATTTATACTTGCCTTAGCAATCCTTTTAGAAGTCTTATCGTTTACAACTGTTTCGCCTTTTAATTTTCGGGCATCATCAGAACGAATAGTACACAAAAAACACACTTTTCACAGTTACACTTATAAACAGATTAAAATGACATTTAACACATAAACAAATAAAAACATTATAAATAAAAACATAAAACGACACTTGGTAAAACATTTAAAACACTTCTTGAATTTATTCGAGTCACAGAATAGGATAATTATTCTGATTATTTTAGTATTTTGATAGGCCTACATCGATTACGATTATCATCATTATCATCACTACATCAAAAAATAACACAGATTCCACATCAGCGCCAACTATGGTGTTACTTTTAGAAGGTCAATGGACTTTTCAGAAGATTTTAAAGGTCAATTACTCAAGAAATTTTCTTTTTTAATTTTAAAAGAGCATTAAGGAAAGAATAACAATGAATATGCATTTTTTTTACATACGATTTGGTCTCCTTAGCGGCACGTAAAGAAACGTAAAACTGCTTTATTTTTTATATGTAGGGATATATTTAAGAAATGAATGTACAAAATACTAGCTCTCTAGCTTCAAGGAAATACAACAATTAATATTTATTTTATATAAGGTATCTTGTAAGAAATAAATGTATCACATTTCAGCTGTCTAGCTTTAATGAAAATATTACAATGCATATTCATTGTTTTAGGGGTTGTTTCTACATTTTAACCCCTTAGCAGCATGTAACCAAATGTAAAACTGGTTTATTTTTTATGTGTATCTTGAAAGAAACAAATGTACAAATTTTCACCTCTCTAACTTAAAGGAAAGTATAACAATTAATACTTATTGTTTTAGGGGTTGTTATCACATTTTCACCCATATCAGCAAACGCCAAAAGGCAAATCTTTTTCATATTTTATATGTATCTTGTAAGAAATAAATGTACAAAATTTCAGGGCTCTAGCTTTAAGTAATATACTAGGGGAGACCCCTGCGTGCTCCGCACGCCAACCCCCCACTCCCCAACTCCCTGTTGGAACCCTAGCTAACCTGTGCGAAGTTTTTGCAATTAATGTAGGCCTAGTTGCTTGATTTAATAAGAGATGATTTATTAAATTTACTAAAAAGACAATTTCATCATTGATTGATTTATTAAATTTATTTAAATTGATTTATTAAATTTACTAAAAAGACAATTTCATCATCACTAATTATCCGTTCACCTCCATAACTATTGAACTATAAACAGAAAAACATAATTAAGCAACAGCAAAATTAAACATAACCTACTTCAATAAAGTAAATTACAACATAAACTAACCATGTCATGATAATAAAACATGTGCTGTTATAATCAGCTGATCTGTGCTATTATATATTTGTATGTCCAATAGAACTCCAGATGATAATAAAACATGTGCTGTTATAATCAGTTGATCAGTAAATACAATGTTATTGAATAGAAAATATTTTAAATTACATTTTAAAAATATTAAATGATGGAATAGTAAAATTTTAAGTAAAATGGGCAAATATACCTTTCATTTAACACAAACTGCATGTCAATCGGTCCAATAGAACTCGAGATCTCACTTGGAATAGGCCTAAAAATTTTCCCCATGTTAAATTGCCATAAGAGATTTTAATTTCCGTTTTTAGAAAATTTAGTGCTGTAATTACTAAAATCCAAGTAAAATGGGCACATATAGAGTTAATTACCTTTCATTTAACACAAACCGCATGTCAATCGGACCAATAGAACTCGAGATCTCACTTGGAATAGGCTTAAACAATTTTCCCATGTTAAATTGCCATAAGAGATTTTAATTTCCGTTTTTTGAAAATTTAGTGATGTAATTACTAAAATCCAAGTAAAATGGGCAAATATAGAGCTAATTACCTTTCATTTAACACAAATCACATGTCAATCGGCCCAATAGAACTCGAGATCTCACTCGGATTACAAAAAACCTTTTCAAATTAATATATAGATAACAATTAGTATTTATTGTTTTATTGGTTGATACTACATTTTCAGCCCATAACATGTAACAAAATGTAAAACCGGTTTATTTTTTATATGTATTTATTTCTTAAATAAATGTTAAAAAGTCATATCTCTATATTTAAGGTAAGTATAAAGAACAATATTTATTTACTGTTTCAGGTGTTGTTTTAACCCCTATTGGGTCCAATTGTGAATCTAAACCATCCAGGGACCCACTCAAACACACACACAAAATGTCATCAAATTTATATATATAAAGATAAAAATGTATATTTTAGTTCCATTCAAATTTTTGTTTAGTTATCAATATAATTATGTTTAAACTAATGTTGTGTTTGTTTTATGTTAAATGTCAAAGGTATGTTAATTCAGGATGTAACAAAGTGGTTCAAATTGAGTTTGTAATTTTAAATTTATAGGCCTAAATAGTGTAAGATAATGTTTAGTATTAAAATATGCAATTATATACCAAAATAAAGATACAAATGTGATCTTTTAATGGCTTTTAGTTTCATTCAAATTGTTTGTTTGGATTTCAATATAATTATTTTTAGGCTCATGAATGTTTATGGTTATGTCTGATGACAACTTGTTTATTATTATTTTTGAAAGCCAAAATATGATTTGAAAAGTATTAAACAATTCATAGATAAAATATATTTTATAAAAACAATATTTTAAACATTGAATATTTAAATATTGAATTGAATTATAATATTATAGTAAAAATTTTTTCGTTGATTTTTGTTTGTTTGTTTTTAGTTTGCCAATCTAACCTAAAAAAGCCGTTGGTATTTGAAGAATAATAAACTGACTATAAATTTAAAGTAAAGTTGTTATGGTAGTGAATTTAAAGAAACATGTGTTGCTAAACTTTTTATCCGAACTGCGGTTTTTGTGAGTTATGGTCTATAGTTCATAGAAAGAACCATGTTCAGTTTTTCTCAAATTAGAACTTTTTTGGGGAAACTTTCAAATTTTTCTTTTCATAAAACCCTAATTCGGACTATTACGAACATTTTAAAACAAAAAATAGCTAAACTGGTCCAGCCGTTCTCAAGTGATGAGCCTACCAACGAACCGCATTTCATTTTTTGTATATAGATTATAATAAAATTACCCCAAAGCTAAGATGGTAAACAATGTTAAATGTTTCAATCAAATTATTTCGTATATTTTATCACAGCAGTTATAATAAAGTTTTAAAGAACCGGCAAGATTCAGGTGTATGAAAACCTAATCTAAAAATTAGAAATACAAAGATGATTAAAAGTGTGAAATCAGGTGTTAATTAATGGAAATTTTAGGGCAAACAGCAGTTTTATCTGTTATTTTATTCAAATGGTTGCTATGATAATTCATCAGCCTAGGGCAAACCTAAGCATTTTTCCAACTAAATTTACAAATATTGAACAAAAATTGTTTTATCAAAACGAATTATAGCCAATGTTACTCAAGGATAGTGAAGCTTTTTATTAGTGAAACTATTTTTTCAATCGGTTTAGTTGTTCCAGATATTACCCCCTACATACTAACAAACTTGACCTCTTTTTAATACCGGTACTGTATTAAGTATATATGTAAAGTATATGTATACGGTACTAATTTATTTTCGTTTATTTCCAGGTAAAAAATTGCTGCCACTCAATCAGTTGTTTTGGATTGGCCTAGGATGCCTTTGTTGAACATTTATAAAGAATTCCCGTAAGTTTAATCATTTAGTTTATAACTATACACACAGGTTCTTATGCTTATCAGAAACTGTTACAATTAATATTAAATACCCTGCAAGAATACATTTTGTATTTAAGAGGAACATCTTTCGCACGTAAATGTTTTCTGCAAACCGTAGGATTAAAACTATTGTGTAAGATGTCTGTTTCTAACTCCATTAAGTTCCTTGTATTTCTTAATATACTTGTATCATGTGACAAACAAACTCAAATGAAACGTTTTACTTTCTGACAAAAGCGCTTCTTCTTTTTTTTTACAAAATTCTATGTCACTTTGCAAACAATAGATAACATTTAAGTCAAAGTTGTTACTGCATTTTACAAGTAGTTGCTACGATAAACAATTAATTACAAACATTTCCTGTTGCTAAGTGAGTGGCAAACTTTGGTTTAACATGATCAAACATAATTAAACCCTTTATTCTAGCAGTGTTAGTAGGAGCTCTACAAAACCTGTACATATTGTTCAAGAGAATTATTACGTCTAGTTGTTTGAAGCACTATATGGAACCACCCCGACTCCTAGTAGTTGTCTTTACTGCGGACAAAACCTCAACCCCAATCTTCACGACGAGAAACTAAAATATTAACAAGAGCACCACGCCCAACTTCCATACCCGTTCAACGTCATTAGGACTTAGGTGGTTGTCACCTTTAGGGAAACTAAAACACCTGAGGATATGCAAAGATCCAGTGAAACCAATGTAGAACTTTTAGACTGCAAAATTGTTAGTTAATGTTGAGATGATGCTATTTATCAACACAGACTTTCTAAATCATGTAGAAAGTGTATAGTTTATAATAGTTGCGGAAAGATTTATTCACACTGGAAGAATGAACTTTGCCTAACTTTTTTTTAAACCTGGTTGTTTATGTTTAAGCCAGTGTTGCTTATGTTATAAAATATTGTTATCTCTAAAGAGAAACGCAATTTGAAGAAATTTATATTTACAAACTGCATTGTGTACATGTTTGAAGACGCTATTGTGAGAACAGTTTTACCAAAACTATAATTTTGTTCTATTTTGTTTATAGCCCGAAAAAAACGTGAAAACAAAAAATGTGTACTATGCCTCTCAGTTGTTTTTTAAAGCATTAATAAAAATGATAATATTTCAATAATTAAATATACTAATGGTAGTTGTAGGCTATTATACAGGGTGTCCCCGAACTCTCTGGGCCTCTTTTGTGGATATGTCCCTGGGATCCAGGCAAACATATTTTACAATATAAACATAGGTCTACGGTGCTTATTTTTTTGGCTGTCTGTCTGTATGTGTTTTTTACAAAATACTTTATATTTTTTTAAAGTAGAAAATATATTGAGTTCAAACTTTGTATACCTAATTTTTGCGTATCCTTTTATCACTGTACGAAAAATTAGAACTTTATTTTAAATATTTTCAAAATGGCGGACGTTTATAATTTTTAATGTCAAATATCTCAAAAACCGCTAACTTTAGAAAAAAATTACAAGAGATAAAAAAGTTTACTTTTTTAAGGACTAATAGAATGGTTTTTTATTTTGCCTGTAGCTCAAAAGATAACAGATATATTGACAAATAAAAAGGAAAAATGAATTTCTGGTAGTTGTCAACAATACCCAGAATTACTCTAGAAACAAAATTTGTTAATGTTATTATGAGCTAAAATAATAAGTTATTTGCATAATGTTCCGAGCACTTTCTGAGCTGATTCCACTAGCAAAAAATAATGAAAAAAGTTCATATATTTATAGGTCTGGAAATGCTTCGTTAGAGAGTTACAGCTGGCGAAAGATTTCACCTGTGTTTCAGATTACGCAAATAAACGAATCCCTATTGAAATATGTAGGGCGTTAATTAAGGTGACAAATAAAATGAAATTTAAGTAAAATGAGCAGATGAACTTAATAAAATAGGTCCCAGTTCTGTAACTCAGTAATTGTTGCGATATTTGACCCAAAACGCAAAATTCGGTATCAAAAAACATGATATATACAGGGGTCCTATTTTATTAAATTTATCTGCTCATCTTACTAAATTAAATTTTACACCTTAATTAACGCCTTACATATTTCAATTGGGATTCGTTTCTGTGAGTAATCTGAAACACAGGTGAAATTTTTCGCCAGCTGTAACTCTCTAAAGAAGAAGTTTTTAACCAGTAAGTTTTTTGTAAAGTTAGCGGTTTTGAGATATTTGACATTAAAAATTACAAACGGCCGCCATTTTTAAAATATTAAATATAATGTTCTAATATTTCGTACAGCGATAAAAAGTTGCGCAGAAAGTAGGTATATAAAGTTTGAGCTCAATATATTTTCTACTTAAAAAATATTAAGTATTTTGTAAAAAACAGACAGACAGGCAGACGAAAAAATAAGCACCGTAGACCCATGTTTATATTGTAAAATATGTTTGTCTGGATCCCAGGAACATATCCACAAAAGGGGTCCAGAGAGTTCGGGGACACTCTGTATAGGCTATTAATACAAATAACAGAGGCATAGAAAATATTCTTAATATAACTTATTTAATTTATAGGTTGTCCACAAGCTTTTTCTATCTCCTGGAAAAAATACATTAAAAAGTACACCAATTATTTGTTTCTAAGCTGCAGAAAAAATACACTTACTTCTTTTAGCTCTCCCGCCATTATTATTTTGAAATAATAATAGAGTCGAAGATGCAAATTTGTCTAAACATTTTAAACTATGTATTTAATAAAAAATTATTATAATTTAAATTTTGTACAACGGATAGTTTTTCTCCCGGCATAACTTTTAGTTTTACATATTAATGGCCGCCATTTTGAATAGAGTAGTAGAAAATGTTGAGCAAAAGTATGTATTTATTTATATTGGCTTTGAAAAAGCATATACAGAGTGTTCATTTGAAAACTTCAAACTTGTATTAAAAGACTTATAGCCCAAGTATCAAAATTCTGTAAACGGGAGTGTATAGTACTAATTGGGGGAATAAAAAAAAAAATATTTTCAAAATGAGGGATAATTACTTGTCCTTATCTCTTACAAATACTGATGACAAAGTTAGTAATTGTTACGTTAAACAAATAATGTTGGCTTCTTGGCAACATTATTGCATTCAGTAATTAAGTAATGGTGTTATTAGCAGTAAGTAGTAGTTTGTAATTTGTTGTGTAAGAAATAACATTATTGGCTTGGCCGATTTCAATTTTTGTTTCACCAAAATACAGATTTGTTTATGACCTTCAATTTGAGGTGTCACAAGGTACACCTCCATGCCATTTCAAAATGTTTACTTTGGTAAAGGAGGCATGGGGGTGAGCACCCTATTTTGAATTTTTTTTTCCCCCTAATTAGTACTATACACTCCTGTTTACAGAATTTTTATACTTGGGCTATAAGTATTTTAATACGAGTTTGAAGTTTTCAAATGAACTCTGTATATATCTTGTTACTAAATAAAACACAAACACGGACAAAACACAAAACAAATAAATTTGTGCATTTTTTTAGACAAACGTATTTTTCTTTTGGTGTCGTTTAGCAGCCTATATCGGATGGATCAAATAAATGTGAAATATTGAATATGAAAAATACTAAACGATTTTACATTATCTACTATAAATGACTCATCCTAAAATAAAAAATAAAAAAAATAAATTAAATTAAATTTGTTTATACCTAGGAATATTTTCTTACATATTCTACTACATCTAAGCTATTATAAACACCGAATTCTGTAAGCACAGGCTTATGACGACACATTGCCTAGAGTCGGGGTGAAATTGACCAAGAAGTCAACGATGCGCGACACTAGCCGTGCTGAGAAGGGCAATACAATTACACCCACCCCTCTAGTCACGTGATTCAATTCTTACTTTGAATAAACACACTCTCGTCTTTTATACGACACATAGATGAATAGATGCACTAACTAAATCCTATTTGAGGTTAACCAAAGGCTGTGGTTAATAATGCAATTTGCGGTACAGAGAGGGTGGAGTTGATGGGTGAGTCATGGATTATTTCAGTTGAGATTTTCAACTGTATTTCTTTTTTCTGCTTAGATAAACTAGTACTCTTAAAGATGACTAGTATTGAAATGACGTATATACATTACATTTATTTGTTTTGTAGTTTAGGTGGGGTTTCTCTATATTTTTTTAATATAATTTTTTTTACAAATAATTTATTTTGTAAATTTAATGAAAAATCAAACAAACAAATAAAATTCAATTCATTCAAATTAAAAAAATGCATTATATCAATATGTACAAATGTTGGAAATGTATTGTTTTCTTACAATAATCGTTTTAATCTTAACTTAAACAATATTTATCAATCATTTAAATAAAATATCAATAAATAAAATAATCTGTATCGTAAATTATACCATAGTAAGAAAATTAAACAAAATATTAAATTCGAAAAAAATAGGAAAAATACAAAAAGGGGTTTATTTATAAAAGTTAATTGAAAAACAAAGTGCAAAAGGAAATCACATAAAAGTGACAGTGAACTATATTAAATATCTGCTAACAGTTATAACTAATTAATAAGTAAAGGAGTATATTAAAAAAAATTAAAAACTAATCAATTCAATAGAAACAATCTAAATTGAAATAAAGTGAAAATTGTAAACCAAAGTGTAAAAACATAAACATATAAAAGTGACAGTGAACAATGAGCTTTAGTAAAACACACTAACAGTTATAACAAATTAATAAATTAGTGTATTAAAAAATTTTAAAACCAATCAATTCAATGGAAAAAATTTACAGTGAACCATAGTGAAAACTAAGAAACAAAGAATATGAATAAAAACATATTGAATTTACAGTGAACAATTAACTATAGTAAAAACAAATCTACTGTTATAACTATTTTTTAAATAAAAAGAATAGCATAATTTTAAAAAATAAACCATGGTGAAAAATAAAAAAACAGTCTAAACATATAAAGTTGATGTAAACAATGATCTATAGTGAAAACCAACTATTGCTAATTATTAGGAAAAATAATTATATTTAAAAAATATAAATTTTAATAGAAAAAATCTAAAGTAACCATAACGAGAAAAGTATAATAAATTGGAAAACCTGTAAACATGTAAAAGTGGCAATGAATAATGAGCTGTAGTAAAACATTACTATTTTGTATGACTAATTAATAAGAAAAAGGAGTATATTGAAAAAAATGGGGAATATAATTAATAGAAATACAAATAAAGTGAACCATAGTAAAAATTTTAACATAGTGTAAATTATAAAATATAAAATTAGTTAATTATATAAACGTGACAGTGAATACTAAGCTTACATAAATAATAACACTATAGTCAGATGAAATTTTTCAAAAAAGGATTTGATATTACTTTGAATAATAGTTTTTTTTAAATTGATAATTGAGCAATATATTTATATAAAAGTAGGTTTGTAACCTTTAAATAAATAACCCTAGTACATGCTACAAAATATATAATTAAAAGTTTATACCAAACTCTGATCACATAAAACGACGATTAAATCTTATTTAATATATTACAAATATTAATTATTTTTTTAACTAATTTACTTGCTTGACACATTTGTGCACTTTTTTATATTATTTTTAAATCTGGCGAATACGCGTGCGATAGCTAGTGAAATATATTACTTGTGCCAAAGCAGAGGATTTTCACTAATATTTTTCCATTACAATTCAAACATAAAAAATTACCAGTAATATCTTCCTTCTACATAATACGGGTTGAATCGTTGAAGCTGTCTTAATCTAGGCTTTAAGCCGTGCTAAGGGAAACTTTTATTTTAATTTTTGGTGCCAAGTAACAAATAAATATAATATATTAATTACCTTGTAGGTCCGTCTTGTGACTTCAAATGAGTTGTTCTTGATTAGTTTCGGGGACTTGACCCCATCATCAGATAAGACTTATTTCACTCATATGAGCTCGTCATACATTAAAAAAACACGGCAGTACTCCGATAGATATGACTGAGTGCACTACGGTGTCAGACACGTTGAGTTTTTTTGTGTTAGTGTATGTGTTGTGTATGTGTTTTTTTTAAGTTTGAAGAGCTCATATGAGTGAAATAAGTCTTATCTGATGATGGGGTCAAGACCCCGAAACTAGTCAAGAACAACTCACTTGAAGTCACAAGACGGACCTACAAGGTAATTAATATATTGTAAGGGAAACTGCACACAATCTGGGCAATTTCGTTACTCTAATTTATACAACAAATTTAAAATGTCTAACTTTGCTCAAACACTCTATTACTTTTTGGTAGTTTTAAATAGGTCTGCATATGATAACTGTATTCATATATTATTAAAACTTATGTTTCTTTAAATTTAAACTTTAATTTAAAGTTTTTACTTGCATCACAACTATTTAATTTGGTTTAGATATTTTGAATGTACTAGTATTTTTCAAATTATATAAGTCTTGGTAGTCTTCAAATTATAAACCATCATAACTAAAACCGATAAATACATTTTATAACAGTTTTATTTTGAATATACTGTTTTTAATTACAAAAAATTACCATTTAAAACAAGTAGAGCAACACAGAGAAAATAACGGAGGACAAACTATATATAAAGCAAGCTCTAGCAAAATGGTATTACTCTAAACTAAAAATATTATCAATAAGTCCAAGCGAAATAGGGGTAATCAAGATTGAAAGATACTTTCAGTGAGTCTCGATGAAATAGCGGTAATGTAATCTAAAGAATATTAGCATTAGTCCCAGAAATATAATGGTAATCGAAACTATAAAATATTATCAATAAGTCCCAGGAAAATTAAGGTAATCAAACTAAAGAATATTATCAATAAGTTCAAACGAAATATGGATAGGTAAAACTAAAAAAAATTGTATTAGTAAGTCCCAGTAAAATAGATGGGATCAAAACTAAAGAATATCAATAAGTCCCATAAAAATATCAATATATAAAACTAAAGAATATTATCAGTTAGTTCTTGTAAAATAGCGCCATCAAAAGTAAAACATATTATTAGTACCGGTACAAACTACCAATGTTTATGAAACAGTCAAGTTATCAAATTTTACAAACGTTAACATGGAAACCATTCTTCTTACAAAGGAACTTATTAGTCATTGTTACATAAAAAATAAAATATTATTAAAAACTAAATACATTAAGAAAATATTCACGTTTTAAATTTTATTCTTGAATATTATGAGTTTTAGTTGCCTAAATTATATTTGTCATTATAAAATATTCCATAGCAAGTACAATTTGAATTGACCCTGCTATTTTTGTACCACTGACGACCAACATACATCAAAATATGTGTTAATTTTTAAACAATAAATTCAGCTCCTCAAATAATGTAAGTAGACATAAAACATCCAAGTTGAACATGTCATCAGATAATTCATGATTCATCAATCAAGTCTAACCCCACCACAATTAATTGTATTCTAAACCACAGCCCTTGATAACTTAAAATAGGATTTATTTAGGGCACCTACTCATCTATCTGTCATATAAAATACGATGGGGGTATTTATTCAAAGTAAGAATTGAATCACATGAATGGAGGGGTGTGGACCTCCCCTTTAGTATGGCTAGTGTCGCGCCTCGATAACTTCACGTTGTCTCGGGGCAAAGTATCTGTTGTAAACTTACGATTACAGGGAGTGGTATTTGTAATATTTGCGATTATATTTTGAATTTTAAATTTATTATTGCACTAATATAGGAACGATAAACTAATTATTTTATTTTATTATTGTTAACTGAACTACACCAGAGTTCGAAATTTCAAACTTTTACAAGCCTAAAATATGTTGGTAAATTTTAAAAGGAAGAAATTTTATGGAAAATAACTACATAATATGTAACAGTGTTTATTTAAAGTGTTATCGACATTATTTTATTAGCATGCAATTAGACACCTAACCTAACCATCACTTTATGTAATATATGCACTTCAAGAACACATTTAATTGTAAATATTGGTTTAGTTTGCCAATAAAACCCAATTAAAACATAAATAAATAAGTAATGCCTTTGTAAAAACTATTATACTATTAATACACATTTTATTCGATTTGATTAGTTATTCGAACGTTTACTTCTAGTGATAGGTTTTAGTCAACATCTGTTTCACGAAACTGCAGTTTGCTTCGTAAACTATTTAATGCAATTAAATAATTTCGCATTTGTTTAAGATACAGACAAATTTTATATGGTTTAGGTTCGTATTACTTTAGGAACATTTATGAGTTTACAATTTCTTTGATAATTTCTCTGAACCACTTAAACGTTTTTTTATAGAATCCTTTAGGAATATTTGAATACATATGCTATGAACATTATTTTTTTTTTAAATATGAAAAACTCCATAATCAGTATATAATGATTGTCATAAAGAAAAAAAAAACAAATAATACAATATGACAATATGATGTTTTCTTACAATTTCAATACAACTAACAAATACTCTCTTTACTCCCAGTGTAAAACAATAAAATGCAATTAAATATATCATATAAATCATTTTGTTTTAAACATTAATAGAGGTTTAATTTCTACACAAACACAAATAACAAGTTTGGTTTCATTTATACACTTTTAAACACCTCAAATAAAACAGCAAAAATTTAAATTTAAAAACTGGAACAATTATTTTATCCATTTTTAAACAATTACATTGGTCTTAAACCACAATCTTTCACAGACTATCAAATTTACAACAGTGAAAAATACCCCAAAAAATATTACCTTACATGTTAGTTAGGCAATTGCCCAAACTAATCCAGGTATTCTCAGAATATCTACTCTTGGCAGTTTTCTTTTGCAGACAGTTTAATTTAATATCACGGATGCCTATTTTCTAACAATTCAATTTACAACCACTCGGGAAGAGCGCCTCTCTTTATCGATCCCAGTCATTACCGAGGCCGTCTTTAATTTGGCAAAAGTTTTAACTCTCCATCAGCATTTGTCAAATTCCGAAGCAATGAAGAATACATATAATTAGTTTTTTTATTATACGAAGTTGACTTGACTTTGTACTGTAATTAATTTGACAGTTGCAGGGTTGTTATACTATGCAGGGTGATTCTTTAATTCAGGGGTAGAAACATTGCCTTGGAAAATAAGTCCGGAAATGCTTGTTTTACCAGCGATTTAATTTTGTGCTCAATATTTCTAATATCTCTAAAACTGTTTGACCGATTAGGTTGATATTTCTAACGTTATTAAACAAAGTGAAGACCTAGTTTTAAAACACTCATCTTGTCCCAATATACCGTTTTGAAAGGGAAGCCATTTAAAAGTTTTAAATGAAATTAACTCACAAATAATACATTTTTACAAACATGTTTTACCCGTTTGTATAACAACGTCCATTATTTTGACGGGTACAACATCCGTAGGAACAAAGCGTTTGCAATTCCAATTAACCCTAGAACACTAGCGTACGTAAAACTTACGTGTGGCGCCGACATTTTGTCCTACCACTTATGCCCCGCCCCTCTACCACTGTGGTCTTTCAGCAGTGCTTTGGGCAGTTAGTTGCCTTTGAGACTGCTTGGTGGTTATGTTCATCTGTGTTAGTTTGGTGCCGACTTTATACTCCAGTATCTAAACAACACGTAAAGTTTACGTATCGCTAGTTTTAACAGTAAATTTAACCACGCGATAGAAAAGAAGTTGTACGTCAGCAAGGAAGAAAGACCTACTGTTCATTTTGTGATAATAAGAGGATGTCAGATATTTTATGTAGATGCGGAAAAGTTATCTGTGGTGAACATCAAGTGAAGAAAATGCTCTCTGAGTGCATAGGTTCCAAATAAATGAAACATATGTAGTGAATAATATTTACTAATACAAATTCTTTTATAAAGTAAAATATCATATAATTTGTTTAAGTTTTTTTTAAATATTAAATAGTAAAAATGTTCAATTTGTATATGTAGCTTTAATTTATTCTCCATTTTCTGGAAATATACAGATATATCGCTTGCAATAACAACTTTCCAACCAACGCTAATGTTCTAGGATAATTCTAGGTTTAAGGGTCTGCTCCAGTAAACGAGAAAGCAACCGGAAAGGCAACCGCTTCTCACTGTATCCCTATCTAAACAGTGCAATTTCTTGCAGCTGAACGCTTTGACATTGCCTCATTTCAAACCATTTTATAAGTCTATCTTTTGTAATTGAGTGTTGAAAAAAAACTGAATATTCTTCATAAAATTTCTGATCTGGCTTGCAAATTATTTTTCATTGTTAATTTTTTATTTTGTTAGGAAAAAAATTAAAACTTTGTACTTACAAAATGCCAATTACATAACAAATCAAAAGCATTTAAAGAAATGTAAATTGCAAGACGGATGCGTATTGTGACTGTGCTTAAAATGAGATCTTGCAAAAAATTGTATGATAAAAAGTAAACGAAATAAATGGTTTGAAATTTAACATTGCTCTTATGGAATAAAAATCCAAGATGAGCGCCACTACAGCAGACCCTTAATTCTACTCCACCTCGTTCCGTAGATTTGACACTTTTTAAAAAATGAATAGGAAATAAAACTGGCTAAAAAACTAATTTCACTCTACTCGTATTTTTTTTACAAATTCACTGTTTTCGACTGGAAACTAAACGAAAAGAACTATTGGGATAAAGTGTATTTTTTACTATGTCTTTTTATTGATGATTGATAACGCACAAAGTTTCAACTCAATCGGTTAATCCGTACGAGAGAGTTCTAATATTTAATCTATATTCAATAAAAAAACTAATTAGAGAACATCTGGAAAAATAAGCTTTCCGGACTTATGTTTATAGGACTTTTTTTTATTTATTTCGACCTATATGACCCCTTCCCATGTACGCAAAGTAGAACACATAAAAAAAAACGTTTAAGAAGTTTATTTAAATCTTTCAAAAAATATTGCTAAAACTGGCTTAAATTTTTAGTCGTTACGATGATGTGTTTGTATTTGTTTGCGTATACGTTTTATGTAACTATTTTAGACTAGATTTGAATAGTTGTGATTCACCACCTGGCATAGGAAATTCCTGAAATATTGTGTTTTGTTGTGTAGCTAAGATAATAAATAAATGCATAAATAAGTTTTTTTTCTGACTACACATGAAAGGCATAGGCCTACATACAATGCGAAAAATTAAATTACAATAATTAACAGGTTAACAAGCCCTTATGGACACAGGAAAATGTCTTTTGGTTTCCTCGCTCACAGAAAAATTGCTTTAAAATATTTTGGAGATGGAATATTGACTTTATTTATAAAAAGTGAGCTTTTATTTTAAATTTGTGTTAATACTTTGATTTGTTTAGCCAAAAACCTTTTCCGTTTCATAAAATTTTATTGTTAGTCGGTTTTAATTGTTGAAGTAATAAGGTCAAACAGGCAACCTAATTTTATAAAATGGGTACGAATATAAACATTTTTCAATTTTCAGAAAATAACAACAATGACTCAATTTTCACTATTCCTTCAGCCAGCTCGTCGCTCACTTCTTTGTCGTCCACATCATAGTGCATTTACAGGGGATGTGTACTGAATCATTGTGTAATTGACTGGTCAATACACCGATCGGAAAGTGCACTTAGTTAGGGTCCCCCCCACCAATCATCTCCTTCATGAAGGGGAAGCTTTAGTGTGATCTAAATATTTAACACTGTGAGCATGGTACATAATGTCATCAAAGGATTTGTCAATAAGAAGGGGATATTTAAAGTAACTTTGTTAGAATAATTTAGTGTGGAGAGGTTGTATATAATCTACATCTGTTTCGTAGATTTTACCAAACTTCTTTAATTGAAAATCGGCCAGAGAAATTAAAAGAATAGTAGAAGAATAAAAAAAAGAGTTTCAAAAGTTTTAACAGTTGTTGCTTTATTTTAGGGTCAGTATAAAAAATAAACTAATTACATCAAAGTCATATATAAAACTAGAAGAAAATATTCCTAAATAACATTTAAAAGATGCTTTCAATGCTGACTCACCGTCCAGGATATTAGGCAGAAAAATATTTGTGTTTTCAAGCGGGACTTGAAGAATGGACTGAGTGAAAGTGTTCCAGGTCAGCCAGATACAGAGATTAATTTTAGAAGTTAAATCGGCCGCATATCGATTGTGTTTTCAGACGTATATTTGTTTATAAAATACTAGCTGACCCGTACGGCGTTGCCCGTGGTGGTTGGTATTTTCAGTCTTTTTAACGAAATTGTATTATTTTTAAGTATTCAGTCAGTGAATGGTATTTGGCTTTTATATATATAGATCTTAAATAATAAAAGCACTATTATCATAATAATAAAAGATCTGAAATTATGATTTTAGTAACTTTGATCCCCCCAAACCCCTCCTAAAATTTCGAAATTTTTCATACCCTTTCTTAGTGAGCACCTATGGCCCTAGAGGAAGCTACATACCAAATTTCATTCCAATCTGTTCGGTAGTTTTGGAGAAATCGTGATTTAGTAATTTTTACCTCCAAACCCCCCTAAAATTTCCAATTTTTAAAACCCTTTTTTAGTGAACTTATGGCCCTAGAGGAAGCTACATACCAAATTTCATTCCAATACGTTCGGTAGTTTTGAAGAAATCGTGATTTAATAACTTTGATCCCCCAAAACCCCCCCTAAAATTTCGAAGTTTTTCAAACTTTTTCTTCGTGAGCACCTATGGCCCTAGAGGAAGCTACATACCAAATTTAATTTCAATCCGTTTGGTAGTTTTTGAGAAATCGTGATGAGTGAGTGAGTGGTATTTCGCTTTTGTAATTATATTATATAGATATAGGGCCTACATTTTCCAAACAGTTTAAAAATTAAATTTGATGGTTCAAATGCAGTATAGTTAATACCATTTAAATCAAACATATTAATTGATTTCACAGAAACCTCATTTATAGTCAAGTGTACTGTATATCAAAAAACTCCAAACCAGAATACATCTCAACATACACAAAACTCTGAATTTGCTAATTAAATTTTTACTTCATGTTACCCACTTTATATGTACCACTAACTTAATTCGTTTGTTCTAAATAGACCTTAAGAAACAAAAAATGCCAAATATTCATCTTGCATTGAGAATATGTTATTGCGGAATTCCGTACTTATTTAACAACACAAAAATATCATTCCAGATTATTGTAATTTTGTAAGACGAAAAGCACAGACAGGATATCAATGCATGAAATAAACAATCCTAATATTCGAACATCCGTGGGCTTGACCCGATTCGAACAGTGGACCTCTCAGACACAAGATGGCCTACTTACAGCTACTTCAAACATTGAGCTTGTGTACATCATCTCTGATAGTTTGTAGTCTTTTCACGCAATTAATAATGTATATTAATTATACTTAAGAAACTTTCGAAACTCATTAAACAGCACTCGGAACGTCTTCAGACATTAATTATCTTCAGAACACAAGACACTAAAAGAGGCTCTCCTCTGGCATGTTCTTTTACGCGCCTTGTTTCCACTGGACATTTTAAATAAGCCTCCATAATGATGTTTGTAAGTGTAAAGAATTTATTGTTGATAACTCAAATCTTGAAGGGCGTGCACAGGTTTAAGTGACATAAAATACCTGGTATAATCCATAACCTGAAATGGTATATTTCAGCTACTGTTTTATATCAAAACTGTAAAAATATTTACAAATCAAACTGATGCAATTTTAGGGCCATCACTTTTTTCACAATATTAACAAAGAGAAAGATGTTATAGATCTATACTTATAATTAAATAAATACCTTATTTATATATAAAACTGATCGCAGTCCAGTAATCGTTTTTTTTAATCGGTGACGACCGTTTCGCCTATTTCATTCAGGCATTGTCAAACCGAAACTTTTATGTTATAGCATTTGATTTAAATGCTCGTCACTTTAAAAATTACACAAAAACACACAACACAACACATCACAACACTTTGAAACACAAAAAACTACATTTAAAATAATCGCAATGTTAATTATGTCATACAACATGGACACACGTGTTCACTGGTTCATTTCTTAGTCAGTACTGAACAAAAAAACTAGTTTTGCGGGTGGTTATGTCTTCTAGTTGAAGGGGTTAATTTAATTATACTGTCGAAGATGGTATTCGATTGAAAGTGGACTTTTTCGTTTAATAAAATAGATGGATCAGAAATACATTGTTTGTAAATTTGGAATTCTTCTAGGACATTCATAATTGGCCCTTTTGAGCATTTATGTAATATTTGCATATTGCTATCTATATTGGAATAATTGTGGCCTGTTTCTACTAGATGTTCAGCCAATTTAGATTTTATTGGGTTAAGGTTTCTTTTCGGTAAGTGTTCTTTAAATCGGGTTTTAAACGATCTTCCCGTTTGGCCGATATAGTGTTTAGGGCAATTGTCACAAGATATTTTATATACGCCGCTTGCATTGAATGGGCATTTTTCTTTATTTCTAGGTTTTAATGCATTTCCTAAATTATTTCCTGTTTTGAATGCTAACGTGTAACCTTGTTTTTTAAATATCCTTCCTGCGACATTCTCTACTAGTCCATGGAATTCCGTGCTGATATATTTGTTTTTTTCTTTTATGGTAGGTTTGCATATCTTAGTTTTATTCTTCACTAATCTGTCAATTATTTTGTGGTCATAGCCATTCGAAACTGCGATCTGTTTTATTATATTAATTTCTTTGTTATAATCAACTGTATTCATGGGTACGGTGAGAGCTCTGTGTACAAAGCTGGAATAGGCTGCCATTTTGTGGTTATGGGGATGATTGGATGTTGCATGTATGTCTGTGTTAGTTTCCTGTATACTTTAAAATTGAATTTGTTGATATTTTTAATTATGGTTAAATCTAGGAAATTAATGCTATTGTTTGTTTCTAATTCGTTGGTGAATTTAAGTGATGGGTGTATTCCATTCAAGTAGTTGGTGAACATTTTTAACTGTCTTATAGTACCCGTAAACAAACAAATGGTGTCATCAACGTATCTGTAGTAAAATTGTATATCTTTTTGAAATTGATTTGCAGTATGCATTATGTATTTAGTTTCCATATAATTTAGAAAAATTAAGAAAATTTTAATATTTATTAAATATAAGTATATTATAACCAGTCCATAAGGCAGAACAACAAAAACAGTTATAGATCTCTTTTTTCTTTAAGTTTCTGAAGAAATATGCTGTTAGAGATTATAATGGAAGAATGAATGCAATTTACATTTTTCAATATAACATTAATTTTAAAATTGACATTTACCGGATTTTATATTCTGAGTAATTCAGAAGGAATGTAACTTTTATGTGGAAGAAGAGCCTATTATATCACTTTCAAAATGCAAAAAAAATTAACTGTATTGAATATAACTCATAAATGTGTACATTCTTCTTAAATAGATAAGTTTAATCGACTATAACATTAAGAAAAATCATTACATAGAATCAAAACCGAAGATGTAATGAAAATTGTTTTTTTCATAACAGGGTTTTCTTGGTCCCTTTTCCAAAGAATGACTATAATGCGCCCTCCTAAAGTAATGTGTCGAATTTAAACAAAATCCGTTGGTTAGTTTTAAAGTTACATGATTGGTAGTAACTTGGGAAGTCGGATAAGTTAGTTTTGTTCCAGAAAAATAATTTTGATCTAAAATGCAATTTAACTGAGAACTTTCTGAAACACTTATAAAAATAGCATCCATTATTTTTTCGCGATATAATCAACAGTTTTAATTTTAATCCAAAGTAAGAACACTTAAATTTACTAAATAAATATGTAAATCAAATTGTTAACATGACAAAAACAACGTTTTTAATATATATGTTTTTAGAATATCAATACGTAGATCATTCAAACATTGGAGATATTTCACGTAAAGAGAATTGCTACAGCGACGCATTGGGTGTCAATTGTGTGTATCATGACAATGAATCAAATTGCATTGTGGTCGCGCCATTGCAGTCAGGGGTTCCCCGTTTTGTGATCCTACCGGATTATGCTCTCAAATAATTACATAGGTTTGAAACCAATATATATCATTTTCAATCGCCTATTGCCGAGGGAATATTTTGATTTATAGTTGATGTATTTGGATTGTTTGTGAATTGTCAGTTCCTTCTTTATTTTTTGTATCGATAAAAATATACATTTTAAGTAAAACAAAAATTAATGGAAAGATTAGGAGGCAAAATTAAGAGTTGTAAAATAATTGTAACTTATTTAATTTATTACATTTAGAATTAAAAATCAGAGAGACTAAACATGTCAAACCTGTTCACTTTACTAAATTAAGATTTATATTCAGCAATAAAATACAGGGATGGGTAAGAATCGTAATATACATTTTTATCTTTGGATTTTTTTTAAATCAAGGAAAACGGTAACAAAATACTACCCAAAATGCAGTCCAGAATATATAGAGTGTCTTAAAACTCAAAACGCATTTTGGGAACATTTACAATGCCAAGTTACTGTTATTTCAAATGCAAGACTTGCTCTTTGGAATATGTATTTTTAAATTATTATCTCCGTATTTACAGGGTGGGTGAAAAGTCTGAGAAGGGTTTAATATTTCGTATACAAGGAAAATTTTAAGGTAGTTGTGATTGAGGAACCTACTCTGTTTAAAAACACAATTTTATTTAGATGTCAAAAATTTAGTCCGCCAACTTGGATCCGCCATTTTGAATGTAACTTTTTTTTAAATAGGAAAGTGGTCATGTGATACATCATTTCAATGTAGAATGAATTTAAAGACAAAGTCAATGGAGAAAACCGCACATCCATATCTACATCAAGATATTTTCATTTATTTACATTGAATCACATCTTTTAAACTGTAAAGAGATAATAAACTTCTTACCTATCAAACTTTAAGGATGAATGAAACTAAACATTATAAAACAATCAAATCATTAAGTATCAATTTAATGTACATAAATTTTAACAATAATAATAATAATAATACATTTAAAATAAAGTAGGTCTACAAAATCCCTACGGTACCTATGAAAATTCAATGTTCCAATACACATGAAAAACAGCAATAGCAAACTAAATAATAATGTTATTATTATTTTATCTCTCTATTATATAAAAAAGTGTTTTTACTTTTTCTTCTCATAATTATAAAGTAATAAGAATAGCTACTATCTAGCGAAACCACTGTCAAGGAAACGGGTTTGAAAAAATTAGCGGGGAAATAAGACCCTGTTGAGTCAGTAAGAAGAAAAATAAATCGCTCTATTATATAAAAAAGATTTCTATTTCTTCTTCCAATAATTATAAAGTAATAAGAATAGACTAAATACGTGTATTTCGTAAAGTTGAACGGGGCCCCCGGAGGTGGGGTGGAGGTTGGCGAGCGGAGCGAGCAAAGGCAAAGCCCCCCTAGTATAGCATTAAAACTATTTTCCAAAAACATTTTTTATTTTTTTGACGTGCATATTATCACCTGAGTGAAAAGCTTCTTTCTATCTTTACTAAAAGCAGAGACAAACGGGTTTTCCCAGACTTCTACTTCAGCCTGTGTAATATATTATAGTCACCACAAACAACTCCATAAAATCGTCGATTAAGTTAAGAAATATTTCATATTTATATTATCTTAATTTAGGATCTTATAGAAATAAATGAACATCATATATAAATTAGACGAGAGATATACTATTGTGTTTTGAAATATTCAAAATAATAAAAAGATAACTTCAAATCAAATACATAAAGCACGTAATATTTTGCTTTTTGCTACAAACCCTCGTTTTTACAGATACCTCAACCACATCCGACGTACATCAGGAAAGAATATTTTTTAAATTTTCACCAACGTTTAAGTATTCAACTTCAAATGCCATCATTTATCTAAAGATTGTAAAAAATACAGCGAAACACTTTAACATTGTCTCTCATTTCAGATACTAAAGTTGCTTCAAAGTCCAAAACACAATTAAACGCATAATTGAATGAACGTTTGCGTTCTTAGTCAAGTTCTGAGAACAGTAAGGCGCTTAAATATTTCTTTCCGTCAAACAAACGAGAAACGTTCTCCCTTAGGTTTGTTTTTGTTGTAATGTACCGTGCCAAAGGGCATTTAATGATGTCATTTACCAGCTGTTTGAGTGTTCGAGCTGTTTAAAGTTTGTTTGGGGGCCGAACGATTTGGCCTTTGTTAAAGTCAAAGTCGAGAAACGATATTGATTTTACAAACGAGATTAAATGTATCAAAGAAAAAGGTCTTTCTTCATATTAAGATATATTGGATGAACATGTACACAAAATGAAGGAATTGAAATTAAACTGACTGTTTTCCTGAACTCACTGCACAACTCATGGAACTGTTTGACAAATGGATATTTTATTAAACTGTTTACTTCGAGCAGGTCTGATATATTTAACTACATCAAAGGACAGAATTGTCCCTAGAACTTGAGAGAGGTATTATTCTAAGTTATCACATATACCTCTTTACCATTATTTAAGCAGCTAATAGAGTAGTAGAGTATTTATTATTGTGAATAACTGTGCCAAACTGTAGTAAACCATGACTGTGTGTTATGTGGTGTACTGCGACGGACTGCCCTGGGCTGTGAATAATTGCATTATACTGTTTTGAACTATAGTGTACTGTGTATAATTGTGTTGGACTGTATTGAACAGTGTCTACCTGCGTTGGACTGTGATTAGTTATGTTGGGATATGTATAATTATATTATATTTTGTCAGACAGTAGTTACCTGTGTCTATTTTAAACTGTATTATACTGTATCTCAATTCGTTGGACTGTGACTAACTATGTTTAGATATTTCGAATTATATTATACTTTGTTGGACAGTGTTGACTGTAGTAGTGGACTATATTTAGTTATTTTGATTTGCGTCAAATTGTGTTAGACTGTAGTTGGCTATGTACAGTGTGTTGGACTGTATTGGACACTTCTAACTGCGTTTAACTGTACTGGACTGTGATTAACTATGTTGGGATATGTCTAATTGCATTATACTCTGTCGGACAGCAGTTACCTGTGTCTAACTATATTAAACTGTATTATACTGTATCTCAATTCAATTCGTTGGACTGTGACTAACTATGTTGAGATATGTCGATATATATTATACTTTGTTGAACAGTGTTGACTGCGGTAGTGGACTATATTTAGTTATTTTGATTTGCGTCTATTTGTATTAGACTTTAGTTAGCTATGTATAGTGTGTTAGACTGTATTGGACACTTCTAACTGCGTTGGACTGTACTGGACTGGGACTAACTATGTTGGATGAAATGTCTAACTGTATTATACTTTGTTGGACAGTAGTTGACTGTGTATAATTGTGTTGGACTCTATTAGAGAGTGTCTAACTGCGTTTGACTGAATGGACTGTGACTAAATCTGTCGCGATATGTGTAATTATACTATACTTTGTCGGACATTATTTACCTGTTTCTAACTACATTGAACTGTATTGGACTGTATCTCACTTCGTCGGACTATGAACAAGTGTTGCGGCATTTGTCTAATTGTGTAAGAATGTATTGTCCTGTATTGGACTGTATCTAATTATGTTCTTGGTAGTTTACTAAGTATAGTTATATTTATTTGCGACTAATTTTGTTGGATTATAGGAAATTATATCTAATTGTGTTTTACTGTATAGAAACGTATAATTTGTGTTAACTTCTGGTGGACTTCATCTCATTTTGTTGGACTGTTTTTAAATGTGTGGACGGGTTTTGAAACATACTGATCGTTAAATATTGTTGAGCTGTATATAATTGTTTAAAACTTTACAGGTATAATATGATGGACTGTTTGGATTTGTCTTATACAGCTAAAGCTGTGAGTTTTAATCAGTGTTGGGACTTATTGGAGTGTTTAAGATCACACAAAACTATTTTGTACTTAGAGTAAGGCTTTTTACTTTTATTTAATTCCGTACTAAAGTTTTGGGCTGTATAAGTTATCTCGCTGGTAACCGTGTCAGACTGTTTAGAATCACGTTCGATTGTTTTACATTTAGTTAGAATGTGTTGACTGGTCTATACCGCATTGTGGAAGCCCAACTCGTGTTGGACTGTGTTTGATAAGATTGAACTTGCTTATACTGTTTACTATGGTATTGTTATAGTGGTTTGCCCTCCAAATGCGTTAGAAATTGTAAGTGTAAAGTTAAAACCTGTTTGTATAAAAATATATTAGACTATAGATAGCCTTAATTTGTGTTAGGCTGTAATCCAGGGTTTCATCATTGACAAAATATAATAAAGCTATTCATAGCCACGTAATCCGTCCAATAAAGATGAAGTATAGTGACGTTAAATTAAAATCAGTTTGAGAACAAGAACAAAGGTACAGTCTGTTGCTTTTCTCTTATAAGACTACCTGTTAAGTCATTGTGTCCAAGGCATAAGGCGGCTTCACAAAACAAATCCCTCTTTTGTTCTGTCGTCTGTCTCTTAAAGGATTTTCTCATTTACTTTGCCGCAGACTTCTTCAAAGGAGAGAAATTAACTGAAGGATGTTGTTTGTAATCTGTTAAGAACGGCTGAAGAAATACAAATACACTCGGTTTAAGTACTTACTAGTTTATTACAAAAAGAAAAGTGTTCCGTATAGAAGTCGTTTAGAATAATGTACTCTGAAACAATGTGGCAGAAAAAATATTACAAATTGTACCAATGTGTTCTAATACTTTGTTGTGGTTATTTTCAAAAGATTAGTATTGACGTTTAATACATTTAAATCTCGTTTTTATTAATTTAATTTAAACATAAATGTATAGAAATTGAATTAAAATAGTTTGTTTTATATAAGTTGTAGTTCTAATAAATTAACTCTTTCGGGAAAAGACTCTTGCGCATCTGTGTAATTGATCAATTTTTAAATTGATAGCGAGATCATTTTAAAATGGCGTCAACTGAGGCGCAACTACTCCTCTCTACAAAGTTAACAATTTTAAAATACAGTTGTATTTGAATGTCCATATTGATTCTTGAAACACATTCTCTATTTACAACACATTAACAGTTCACATATGACACACCACCTGTTATTTAATCTAATCAAAAACACAAGAGACCAGACGAAAACAGTAAATTTCAGTTTTTATAAATTTTAGTCAGAGTAAATCGTATAGTCTACTAATAAAGTTGGCGTACTGCGGTGCTATATTACATTACTAGACTGTAGTAAAATGCGGCGTGCTCCTTAGTATAGAAAATATGACTTTAAGAAGCAATGACCTGATGATAACAGATCTAGAAACGGCTGAATTTCTCGGCATCACTAACAAAGGTAGAAAATGTTAGACTTCTCATTTAAAGGGGTGTATATGTTTGTTTTTTGTTGTTGTTTTTTTTAATTGTATGTGAAACATTGTAATAATTTACAACGTTTTTAAATTGTACACATAGTTTTAAGACTTTTTAAAATATATTTTTGAAAAGCTTTATCTTCATGGTAATAACTCTAAATTAAAAGTTACTTAAAAAATATATTTTAACAAGTCACAAAATAAACAACACTAATTTTAAAAAAATTATCAAACATTTTAATTGCCATAATTTTTTGGTTTTTCGTCGATTATATGAAAAAAAAACCTTTTTTTTCTATTTTATATGTATTTTTCACTTCAAGCATTTTTGCATTGGAATTTTTTTAGCTCCTACCCCCACGAAATAAATCCAAATTTCAGGCTATTTTACACGAAAAGGGTTGTGTTTCTAAAAAAAAAAAATTCTTAGAATGTGAAATTCTTTTGCAAAAAGTACTGTATGTGTAAAATACAAAAGAGGGGTTTCCATTAGGAGTATTAAATTGTCCGCCATATAGGAAAGGTAGCTAATTTATGTTATCGCAATTTGTAAACCAACAAGATTTGCAGGTTAGACTTTCCACTTTAATATAAGAAGTAAAATGTATGCTACCTTTGTTATAAGTCTATCCATTTTCAGTTATTAATCTCAAAAGTATTTTTTTCTATATAACAATTCTTGTAGTAAAATTTGCCTAAAGCTTTTGTAATACAATTCAATTCAGAAAAAACAATTAGATAAAACTTGACATCCGAAAGAATGTATCATATATTTTTGTCTAAGCTAGATATCACATTTTGTTTTTAAGGTAAGATAGCGGTCAAAAATCGGAAAAAATACATTTTTTTTCATTTTTTTTTTTTTTTTTTTTTTTTTTTTTTTTGTACAACAGGGTTTTCTGAACACATTGAAACCAAATAGTATGGAGAAAAACATCAATATGTTTTACAGTAATTTTTATAAACCATTACACCACCGTTTAGCGTTCCCAAGGCTCAGTGTTCTTAGTGTTTCCTATGTTACTTTTTATATAATGTGCTGTTAGAAGTTGAAAAAAGAGCCAGGAAGGCAAAACAACGGCCAAAAGAAAACTGAGAGATGTGGAAAAAAAAGAAGAACCCTCCTAAAGAGCTGGGCTTTTTAAAAATAATCAAGTAAGGGAAACAACAGTTTTACATGGTCTTTAGCTTCTTTTCTGAAAGTTGTGGTTTTATAGACTTAGGAACACTTTTTTTCCACAATTATGAACAGATTTTCATAATTTTTTTGTGCGTTCCTGATGATCTAAGAAATAAAAATAGGAACCAATTTCCACGAGAAAAAAACTTTTTGATTTAAAAAATATTGTGTGTTAACAAATTATAAAATATTATGTTGTACATAAAACCCTTTTTTGCTAAAAAAATTGTTTTGCTTCCTATTATTGTAGATAATGATGTATAAAATTAGGTAAAAAAAACTCAAGTTGGTAGGTTAATATTTGTAAAAGTTATGTGTAACTAAAAATGGGTGTTTTACAGGGACTGCTGTCTTACCTTAATGTGTAAAACATTCACATAAAATTAGTTTACAAAATCACAGTATTGATTCTGAAACGAAAAACAGAAGTTGATGCTTTTCATTACTTTCAAGAGATGTTGTTAAAAGGTATAATTTTGTTAAAACTGAAAAGTAAATTAAAATAAGATAAAATCTGAATTTAATGTTAACCTATTACCTACTTGAAAAATATTTGTGTGTTTGAATTTGCTTATTACTTTTTATTAATGTATTGCTAATTTTCTGTTAACGTTAGATGCTTTCGCATTTTTTTATATTTATTTTACTTAGATTACTAAATCTATAATAGGAATTTTAACTCTAATTACCTTTATGAGTTGAATAAAGATTCTAGACAAAACCGTCGGACAGTATTCGAGAACCTTCATCAAGAAGTTGTCTAACAAGAGCATCCCCTCCGCCCTTCTGATCCTTGCCTTTGAAGTTTCAACTTTACATAATCATGAATAAAAATTAAGTTGAGCCTTTCAAGCCGACAAGAAGTCTCTAAAAAAACAACTTGTTGTTACATATTGTGTGCTGCGATGAGGTCGTAAATTACCATGCTAAAGGGATTTTACACAAAACTTAAGATAGACCTAGGCTTCTCGTGGCTTGTTGTGGAATTAGGATATACATAATGGGATCTGCAGCTTCTGTGTAGCGCTTTTATTGTACGTACATCTATGCAACAACCGTTAGTTTTAAAATAATGTACTACTTTATAAAGAGGTTTGTTTTCTATTAAAGGTAAACTGATAATCTATCCAACCGATTTTGATAAAACAACTAAAACAATTTGGATTGGATAAAATAAAACTAAGAAGCACAGATAATTTATTCAAAAGAAGGGTTGGCACTTAACGACAAAAATGAAACAAGCACGAGACAAATACTACCCTGGTCACGTTTTTGCTTTGGCTGAATATTTTTAAAAAAATATCTGTTAATAATGTATAATTTAAGAAATAATTCAAGTAAATCAATTAATGAGCACCTTTAGGCTTTGGAGTTAAAAAGGTCTTCAAAACGGCATTGGCAACATATTTGTCAGTTGGGTCTACTAATATTTATAATAGCTTATAATAGGTGTGTGTATCTTACAGTTAGCTGTTAGCTGTGGATTTATAAAGTGGGCTTGAATAATTAATAAGACTTTATTTTATTAATCTATACTTAATTCCTTTAGTTGATTAAAGGACAATGTTCTTTGGACGCGCACTACAATAAAATCATAAAGCTAGATGGAACAAAACATCGTAACTATAAAAGTCGGTGATAACCGATGAATAAAAGCACCAATATCACCCTAAAATGGTTCAAATATATTGTAGCCCAGGCAATTTACTTTTACCTAGAAAAATGCGGGAGAGATGAAACTTTGGTATTATATTACATTTTGACATCCTAAAAAACATACTGAGTTTGCGACCCCCACCACTTTGAGCTTACGCCACCATCTTGGAGAATGGTGGCCCAATTCCGTTTTTTTTTTTTAAATAACTTCAGTTGGGTGCATTCTAGAAAAAATGATTTCGTATAAAAATTATAGAGAATTTAAAATTCTCTAAAACTTTTGTTTCAAAAAATTTTCTGTGAAATAAATAGTTTGTGGGTTAAGTTTTTGTTGTGTATTTATAAAAACTGCATGAATGCGCTATTATCACCTGAAATTTTAGCCTCTATTATAGGTGTGTAAAGTTTCAAAAAGATCGATGCATTAATGGGCAATCTGTAGAAAATCTAAAGTTTAAACCATGTGATTAATGACATCTCTAAAATCAAATTAACAAACTGACTTTCAAATTTAAGAATAACTATTATTTCAGAGAAACTTTTCAATATCACCTTAATTATTCTTAGGAAAACTTGTCTTTTTGTAAAAAAAAAACAAAACATAACGATATCTTTACAAGAAATTGACGTCGTGCCACTGCAAAAAAAACAACGTTTTAAATTCAAGACTCAACCTTTTATACCTTCTAAAATCGAAACAATCTGTTTTAGGTTTTTTTCTTTAAAATGAACAATTATTAGAATTTTCGTCAAACTTAAATATAACACTTAATCGACGACGACGTTGACGAAGAAACCTTCTGGTCAAAATAATAAAAAAAGATTGTATAATGTATTAGCTGCCCGATCCGGCTTTGCACGGATAGACAAATCAAATTTAAATGAACAAAAAAAATATATCAATAAATATTACACTATGTATTTCTTATGGTGAAAACTAAAATTTCGAATTTTTTGAAAACCTTTCTTAGTGAGCACCTAGTTCCCTAGTGGAAGCTACATACCAAATTTCATTCCAAACCGTTCGGTGGTTTAGAGATTTCGTGATGAGTCCGTGAGTGGTATTTGGATTATATATATATAGATTAGTTTTCTCTAACCTCACCGTTGGTTACTATGCAATTTTTCGTAATTTCAAATAAGATATTAAAGTTGCAAACTCTCCTCATGAAAACCCTAACTCTAAGGAGAGGAATGTCCTGGTATAAAAACTATTGATGGTTTAATTGAAATTAGAAGCATTTTTAGGGTTAGAAAATTATAAACGATACTGTTTTCAACGATTTTTTATTTGTGTATTTGAGATTGAGGGATTAATGTTAAAATGGCATAATTAATTTAAAACACATGTTCAACAATAACTAAATTGGTAAGATATGATATTTTGCTTTGTTTTCACTTCCCATTTATAGTAAGAGACTCTACAATTTTCAAATGTTTCTTCGTTTGTGAAACTGAGTTTACTAATAGCCTCCATATTTAAAATTGCATCCATAAATGTAGTAAAGTAAATAAGATACGAGTCTGCTGCATACGGTCAGACAGATCTACAAACTACAAGGATTTTATACGAAAATGAATAACCAATAATATATATTGTATCAATTACACGTTCTTTCAATATAGTTCTCCTATTCAAATTTAAAATGTCCTAGTCTAATTTGCACGTTATTTAGTATATAACATTTTTTAGAGAATTTTTAAACTGTTAAAAATTTTTTTTTGCTTTTTATTTTAATTTTAAAACATAACATTCATAACTTACTTGTATACAATTCACAACTTTTCCATTATTTACATTTATCAGACTATAAATACTTTGAATTATAATTCCTCCAATAAAAAGAATCCTTTAACTCAATAATGTCTCTTCGAGCTCTATTTATATCCCTTACATCTGTTCTTAATCAAGTTTCCACGACTTTATAAAAATCCTTTTCAAAATGTAACCCCTTAATAAGAGCGAGTTAGAGCCATTTAACTTCGTTCCTTTTTCAGTTAATTGAGTTAAAGTTTAAAGTAATTTTAGCGGTTTACGCTAGAGTAACTTCGACAGACAAACTTTTAATATTCTTTGAAAGTAAATTGAAATGAGTTGAATATTATGAAATCAGAAAATTACTCAAAGTTTCGCTTCTCTGACCAAGGAGTCTTTGTACAACATAATGTGTGGTTTTCTACCCTCCACTTCATTAATCAGTATATTAATTTTACTTCGTTACTTTTTGACATGAGCTCAGTAGATGTCATCTTTTTCAAGTTAATCATAGCACAGTGAATACAATCTTAGGCCTACTCACATGTACCTCTCAAATAATAACAAAACGTGTTCATCTGTTTCTCCTGTATTAAATGACTAGCTGGCCCGATCCGGCTTTGCACGGATAGAAAAATCAAAGTTAAATGTATATTAACAAAAAATATATTATATCAATAAATATATTACACTATGTATTTCTTATGGGGATTTTTAGTAACTTTAACCCCCCAAACCTCCCCTAACATTTCGAATTTTTTTAAACCCTTTCTTAGCGAACACATAGGGCCCTAGAGGAAGCTACATACCAAATTTAATTTCAATCCGTTCGGTGGTTTTTTATAGTAATTTTGACCCCCCCTACAATTTTGAATTTTTTTAAACCCTTTCTTAGCGAGCACCTATTACCCTAGGAGAAGCTACATACCAAATTTCATTCCAATCCGTTCAGTAGTTTTAGAGAAATCGTGATTTAGTAACTTTGACTCCCCAAAACTCCCCCTAAAATTTCGAATTTTTGGAAACCCTTTCTTAGTGCTCGTCTAGAGCCTATAAAGAGTATTAGTGCCAAATTTGATGTTTGTAGGCCTCGTGGTTTTGGAGAAACTGTGATGAGTCAATGAGTCAATGGTATTTGGCTTTTATAAGTATAGATTACAAATACATATACAGCTCTTTTTTTATAAATCTTCGATAACACAAATACCAAGAACCATCGAACCACCACATATATTAATCCCATTACCGATTGTGTGGCTGATGAACAGTGGCGATGACAGGTTGTTAGGGGCTCGGATGTTCTCGAATCAAGTTCGAGGCGTATGTTATCGTCAACCTTCCAGCCCGGGTCAAGACGCTTTCACTAATCGTTCCTTCATCGCGAAATGGTCATTTGGGGTATTTGAAACTGTTTCATCAGCTCCATCGGTCTTCTTATACGGGTTTCAGAATTTCAGTTTATTAAAATAATCATTTGTTTTGTTACAACCATTTTAATTGTTTATTTCAGTGTATTCAAATGGTAATTTTACAATAAAATGCCGCATCAGTACTCGTCATTTACTTCAACACCTGAGACGATTGTTTGGACAGAGTATTAATTCCACCAAAAGTTGGCAAACAAAGTGGGAAGAGGTGTTTCATCACCAAAGCTCGTCTCCTTGCATACTTGTCTGATATCACTCACGAATCTTCTGTCACCGATCAACCAAATCTTGTATATTTAGAGTGCAGTGTCATGTTAACATACCCTTCACTCTCAGCTCATTCCTACATAGTAATATTATGTTTCCCCCTTCAAAATTGTATTGATGCATGAAGCTCTTGAATGTAACATCTCTTCACTACTTCCTTTCGTACTATATCCCATAACTATATATCTCTCATTTGCTCTCTTCCAAATGTGCACCTTCCTTGACCTGTGCTATTTCGTAATATTTTGCTTAGAAACTTCTATGAAAATTTGTATGTATCAAAGTGGAAAAAGCTCTTATCAATCTCTTCCCATTTCATGTTTTAAAAATCTAAACATGGCTGTAACAAGTTACGTACGTCTCAACTTCAGCAGAATCGTAACTCTAATAATCCTCACATGGTAAATTTCAAGTCGAACGCGTCAAAAGATAAATTCATTATCCTTGACGGATCAGTTACGTAGGGTTTAAAAGTATCTGGGCAATTAGGGGGGAATCAATTATAATAAATTGAAGATTATATTAATTACAAAAAGCAATTTGCGATGAATATCGAGAAAGTAATACGTCTACCCTTTTAAAACTAGGGTCGAGAATCTTAATAGCCTGGTTGTTTTTTCCAGAAATCTTAATGAAGGAAATTCTGTAAAAAGTTTTTATAAAAAGAAAATCCTTATTTTTATGATCAAATTTAATGTTATGCTGCTAATGTATAGAGTCATATTTTGGGGGGATTTCTATAAAGAGGTTTAGTAATACAAATTAATCTTGGGTTACTATTCACAGTTTCTAAGTTATTCTCAAAATTCTACTTCTCACAGGATTATATATTTTTATTAAAAAAAAACTTATATTATGTATGTATTTATTTATTATAATGGAATACGCTGCAAATGTATTCATTGTGAGTTTAGACAATCTTAATAAATTGCAAAAACTAACAAACCTGTAAATCAATTAACCCAGATGTCAGTTACATAAAAAAAAGTATTTTCGTAATTAGTATTGTGAAATACCTTTTCACTATCCATCCACTGTGGCTTCACGTTACCATGTTTGTATTGTTATTGTGACTAAAGGAACAAGTAAATAAATAATTAAATCTCTCAGCTGAACCACTGACTTGAGTTTAGCGAATTGGCAAATTTAAAATTTAATATATTTTAAGGTTTCAACCAATAATTTGGGAAATTGGGCTACTCACGAAGGCGTTAAATAGCTGCCTCTTTGTACAAAATATATTATTAGAATTTGTTTGCGTCTAAGCCTCAAGGTTAGACTTACACGGTACTTCATTCCACTCTCTGCGGAAACTTCAACCTTGCGTCCTCGTGTTATCTACGCTTCGCTTCACTCGCAGCATCAAACTCGACCGTGGGTGAGAAGATCCCTTACGTGGATTAGATCCGAGTACTTTAATGGCACATTATACTTTAATACATTATACTTTGGGTACTTTAATACTTTACGTTTTACGCTGCTTGATCCGCTCTCACAATTGTGTGACAAACATCGTTTAATTTTCGTTTATTTTAATATATTTGACAGGTAGAATGTTTTCTTACAGAAACCGGAATAACACTTCTTCACACAGTAAAATGTGCCCATATTACAATTTTATGGTAAATGTATATTTAGTTGATATTTTATTTAAGTATTTCAGTTTTAGATATGTCATCCTAGTGCTACAATAATTGCTTGAGGTTAATTTATTAAATTAAATGAATTAACCTGCAGCGCATTATGACGTGCCCCACACGTCAATGCATTTCTATTCTAATTGTGCTATGACGAACCCTATTCGTCCTTTGGTTTTAATTAAATACTGTAGTAAAATTTTGCAACGCAATCGAAATCAGAAGAACGAAGAACTAGTCATATCTTATCAGCATTAAAGCAAGTCAACCACTGTTTGCTTTATTTCCACCCTCTTACCGCAAACGTACGTGTATGCGTTATGGTCTTTAAGTAATACGTTTAAGGGTTATGTACTATGATTAAAAGTAAAATAAATGTCGTCTTAAATGTCGTTTATTTAGTTAGAAATATTTTACATTTTGCTACAAACATACAGATTAAATCATATTTTGTTTAAAATATTACTACTATATTATCATATTGGTGCTGATGAATATAATCTGCCTTGTACGCATTATTTAATAATAAATGGTAAAAATCTATTTTTCTGAAAAAAATTCTATGTTTCACAAAAAATGTTTAAATTACCCACAAGTCAAAGATTGGTTCACATAGGTTCAATAGTTTGTGAGACTAACAAGAACACCCGAACGAACAAACAAGCAAGCAAACAAACAAAATGTATATTTTATAATATTGTAATAAACGCTATTAAAACTATTTTAAAATTGTAAGTATTTAGAACTATATTTAAGCAACATTAACTGGTTGTGAACTTATTATTTTTTATATATATATATACAAATGTAAAATGTTTAATTAAATCAAATGTTTTATCATATTTGCAACATGGATTACTTTAAGCCGCCGCATTTATTTTTGGTTAGCTAGTGTAGCCTACCCACAAAATGTAGTTCAGCTGATGAAAATATTTTTCGACGAAAATACCACTAGAAACCATTAATTCCGATTGTTATTGGTTATATATTTAATGGTGACCAGTTAAAGGCAATTATTTCATGAAACTAGTAAGCCCCCGTGAAACGTAACACGCTGATTAATTAGATACACATCAGAAACACATAATTTAAAAAAAAACAAACTAAGCCAAAAAACAAAAGCAACATTAAGGCCAACTTATCTAGGCCTACCTAACTATGCTGACTGGGATTTTTAACTAGGTATTTGTGTACAATAGTAAGGATTATAAAACTGAAGGTCTATTTGTTAAACATTTGTATTTACGTAAGTTATTACCATATATTTAAAGAAAGATACAAATACTATCTTTTAATTAGTTTTTATTTCATATTGATAGATCAAATGATTTACTATAGTAAAAAAATTAATAATCGAATATGTTTATATGTTGTACGAATATGTTCGAATGTTTCATAAGTTAGACGAATAGGTATCACTTCTTTAAATTTGCATAAACAAATATATTGATGATAAAAGTTGTATTTATATACATTTTATAACCTCAAAGCAAATATAATAACGTATATTATTGCATATATTAGGTCTACAACTCATATTTAAAAACAAAACAACTTCACAAGAAATTATATCGATTAAAGTTGTAAACATAACCCCAAACTATAATCTACACTAAGTATTACAGATGATGGGTGAAATCAGCTGTTAAACGAATAGGCATCTCTTCTTTAAATTTTTATAAACAAATATATTGATGATAAAAGGTTGTATTTATATATAGTTTATAACCTCAAAGCAAATATTATAACGTATATTATAGCATACATTAGTTCTGTAACTCATATTTAAAAAAAAATCAACTTTAAAAGAAACTATAACGATTGAAGTTGTAAACATAACCCCAAAATATATTCTACACTGGGTTTACAGATGATGGGTGAAATCAGCTGTTATATTATATGTTACTCACGTACACTCGTTTTTATAGGAGTTGATATATTTATTACGTTCGTATTATCGGGAGACTGTTTTTTATACAACGCACACTATATAATATATCTCATATAATTTATTTTAATATAGAAACCTGCGCTCCCTTACGCACGCATACACGGACATTATGTAACCAGCATGCCAAAGGGAAAAGATTCCAAAGCAAGAATGCTTCCCGGATACGTTACGTTTGAAAGGGAATTAAGTTTTCCTTGCGTACAAGGCCAAAGTCCTCTTCCCCTTGCTATATTGCTATTTCATGATGACCAGGTCACAAAGACATTCAAATTCGCTTCCTTTGATATTTAAGTCGAATAAGTTACAACAACCCCAAGGAAGAAGGGATGGGTGAAACACAACTTGAGGGAAGTTCCATAACTCGAGAACCACTTAGTAAATAAGGTTGTATCAATTAAACTACTTTTTTAAACAAGTCCTTCTTTGAATACAATTTTTACATTAGTAAATCTTCAACAATAAGAAGATCCCCTCTTAAAAAAAGTGATTTAACTTTTCATTTTGACACTTTAAAACCCAAGTTGCTTTGGAGTTCCGCTTCCTTGTAATCCCCTTCTCCTATAACGAAATTAATCTAACTAACCGAAAGGGAAGGCGTTACAGAATAAACACAAATCCTTAAAATAAACAAACAAAAGTTTGAAATCTGTAAAATATTATAAATTGAGGGCCACACGGGAACAGCAGGTATGCTATTTATGGAATTAAAGCAATAGAATGTTGTTAACATCTTTACTTTATACCAGTTATAGCCTACTGATAAAAGCGTAGAGAAAAGCGAAGGTAAATCGATTACAATGCAACGTTTGAACCAACGCAACCTTTAACCTCTCTGCCATTCGCTTCCCCTTTAATATTTAGAAATATTTTTTACATCCGAATTTCTAGCTGATACAAATAAACAGTGATGTGCATAGAATTTTTTGAACCAGTAAGTTTATGCATGGTTTGGATAAAATTATAAGTATAGATGTCGATTTTCATTTTATGTAAATTATGTCTAAACTTATTCAATAAGAAACACTTTTTAAAAAGGTTTCGCTAGAATTAAAATTTTAGTTTTTACTAAAGTATTTAAAAGTTCAACTTAAGTTATACCTATGATTTAGTAAAATAATATTCTTAAAATAGGTTTAAAATGTAAAATAATAATGTAAAAGATTATATTTATCCATACAACACAGTCAAACTGAATTAAGTATTTATTTATTTAATAATATGTTTTTTGTTTTAAAACAGAATGTCCCAAAAGATATGCTAACACAGGCTGCTGACAAGTAATTTCACAAGTTACACAATTCTAAGGTGCCCAAAACGCAATTTTCCCCAAAATGTCTAATGATTCCCATTTATGTAATATACAATTTAGACATTTAAAAAAAGTATTTCACATTTAAAACAATGGAAATTTCTGGAAAATAAAAAACAAAAATTATTGAAATAGGCGCGTGCCATGTGTAAAAAGTTAAAGAACTCTGAAAGATGAACAGTTGTTATTATTTAAAGTTTGGCATATCCACAACTGTAAAAAATAGCGGAAAAATACTGAATTGAGTTTAAACTCTTTGTATGGCCTCTTTTTCAATTTAATAAATTTGGGGAAATAATCAATTGTCATTATTATTAAAAAAAATCTTAATTTTTACATTCACGCTTTTATTAATTTCATCACATTTTCTCTACAATAAATTTATATTTTCGCTCTTCTTTACTGTTGTTTACATCATGTATAAGGTACGTATTTTAAAAAGAAAGTACATTAGAATATATTTTAATAATTTATTAGTAATACAAATTATTTAATTTTACATTATGTTTATTAAAATGATTAATTACTTTTTTGTAAAAATACAATATATCTCAAAAATGAATATAAATTCCATACTTATTGAATGAAACAAATATTGTCAGCGACAATATACTCAAGAATATAGAAGCATAAACTAAAACTTAATTTAAACTCAAATTTGATATGGTTAATCAACATAGACGATAAGTTATAGAAACATTAAGAGTGATAAATAGCGTAACAGTCATTTTGTATCTTATTTACCTATGTCTAGAAGTTAAACCAAATAAAAACATCACAATAATTACGAATACATATATTGTTAATTTTTTTACATTTTTTCGAATTATTTTTTTAGGGTGCAATTTATTTAGATTGCCTATTGCCAAAGGTATGGCACTAAAATGTATTCACTGATCCTAATATTTGTATAATTAAGGCTGTTCATGCACGGAGCGGTGGTTTACAGTGGTTAGCGCGGTCATCCAAGTTTGCTACAGTTAGAACCTCTAAAAATGTTGTTTCGAACGTAGTTACTTCATTAGTCTAACCGGCATAAAGATAATAGGTAAAAAAGACTGTGGCAGTTCACAATTTACGGACAGTAAGCTCTAGTTACATATATGACTTCCGAAAACAAAACACGGAATGAAAATTGTATTAAAGTTGTTATTTGAATTCTCTAAGTACCAACTCGGAGTGGTATCAATCATTGATGATAAAATAAAATAAATTTTAAAATGTATATTGAAGAAGAGAAACCTCCTGTATAATTGTATTTGCCATGTCTATTACAGTGTGTAAATATATTTTGTGTTTTACTTTCTCACTGTATTATAGTAGTATAGAGAAAGTATAGTGATCGCAAAAAAAATCGATGTTGAGATTTTTGTGGAAATATCCGTTTTGGGACCCCCTGAGTCCAAAAAAGTGGATTTTACAAAATGTATGTCTGTATGGCTGTATGTATACAAAGCTAGAGCGAAAACTATTCGATCGATTTCAAACAAATTGGCACCAGACATGTCAAGTAGGCCTGTATAGATGCATGCAAACATTTTTTGACATTTTTTGAAAAACAACCCTCTTTTTGGCAAAAAAAAACCCAAAAACCAGTTATTATTTTTTATAAAAAAACGGCTCTAACGATTTTGATAAAATTTGGCTTATTTATAGCCTTTAATGTATCCTACTATATGCAAAAAACAGCATCCTTCTAAAATTCTCCTTTAGCTAATAATAATAATAATAATAACTGATTTTTTTTTTGCCATAAAGGGGGTTGTTTTTCAAAATATTTCAAAACCTTTTTTCGTGCATCCATACAGGCCTAATTGACGCGTTTGGATTGAAATTTGTTCGAAATCGATCGAATAGTTTTCTCTCTAGATAATAATAATAATATTTATTAGTTAATCTCCTAATTTAATAAAACACCTCTCCTACCCCACCTACAATTTTGAAGTCACCGTGAATCTGTTTAATAATTTAAATATGTTTGTGAGAAAGTATGTGCCAGTTCCTGGTACCGTTTATTCCTTTTTTTAATACTGATGAACCTCTCTAAAATATTTGTCGAGAACAGGTTTTTTTTTAGCTAATTTCAATTCGTCAAAAGAGTTTGGATCATAAAACAATATTTAATTGGATAGAATTAAAGCAAATTTGTTTTTTTTTTGTTTTTACAAAATTTTTGTGAGTTTACTTGATTAATATTCAAAACAAATATAATTAACTCATTTTAAATTTGTCGTAGACATGACACAAGGAACCTAACTTATAGGCGTGCTTAATAAATTAGAACTAATAATACGACTCCGTGAAACTAAATGAAGCATATGAACTGCAATTACGTCATGAAAATATATCTTCATGAATATATAATACATCCTAAAGAATATTAAGTCTGAGTAATCTTTTTAAATACGCTGAGGTAAGCTAAAAACGATGCTAAACGTATTTACAAAAGTAGAAATTTTACTTTAAAATTATCTCTACTTTAAAAACTAAATACATATTACTTAATAAAACACTTTAAACTTTAATACAAAATGTGTTATTCAACAAGAATCTAAATTGCTTACATCTTGAAGTGTAAATTTATTGTTACTGTTGAAATAAATAAGGTGGTGGACAACAAAAACAAATCTGTTGTTTGAAAATAGGCAGTTGTACGAATGATGCATTGATTTCGATTATTACATAAAAAGCTTTAAATGATATACTGTACATAAATTGCCCACTAAGTATTCTTACAAGCAAAAAATATTTGTCAGCGTATAAGTGGAAGAGCCAATGGAAGTAATGCCTGGGCTGTATTAGTAATACTTGCTCCAATAGAGGTTCTATTCTTCCAAAAATTTTGATAACTGGCCGTCTAACGCGATACTTAACACTAATTCACTCTGTATCATTTTTCATACAAATGGTATCAATTTTTAGAAGAAATCTCAGGGAAAAGGTGAATATAAATTCTATGCAAATGAATGTATAAAAATATATAGATTTTTTTTAAATACTGGCATAGTTTAATCCATGGAAAGCTAAACACCAAAAAAGTAAGAAGCGACAAATAAAACGTTAAACATTAAATTTTAATGATTTTCTTCAACTTTCTTGCGATAAGGTTTTGTCTGGCTAAAATTGCAAAAATGTTTTCAATGATGAATTATACTATTCCTTATTTCAAAATATCAAATTCATTTCACATAAATATATATTTGCATAGAATTTCTATTGTAGTGTTCCCTAAGAATTCCTTTAAAATTTAGTAGACTACTTGTGCAAAAGCAGTACATCTAACCGAAGAAAAAGAAACGAATCGATGTATCGTGCTAGCCATAAAAGTAGTCCCAATTTAGGCCAAATTAACCACTGACGTCACAGCAGGAAGTGAGATATCCCTTACTGCATAACCATTAATGAGCAATATAATGAGCAGCTTCCTAATTCATAAATATGCAAACGTGGAAAAATTTATGCGTAGAGTCCAATACTTAAGAGTCGGCTTCTAGATTATACCCACGCTTGTTGAAAAGATGTCCAGATCTATAGCGCAAGCGTCAATGGAAGATCGCAATGGAAATTTTCCATTCATACACAATACGCATATCTGACAAGGTAGATCAGTAGACTTAAAATGATTAATACAATGCAGGTTCAAAATGCGTTTTACTTATAATATTTCAAAAAATATAAAATAAATACAGTACAAAGTAATAGCAGGAATAAACTCTAAAATAAAAATTCTAAATTATTCATTACCACCATAGACTATAATTTTCAGTCATATTATCAAGTTATGGAATAGTATTTGATACTTCAAATTAAAAGCAATTATTCTTTCTTACTACTCTATATTGAACATGCTACATTAATATTATTTTAATATACTCATAAGTTATACTCTAATGAAACCTACTGCTACTGTTTGTGAAGTTACTTTCCATTGTTCTTATTATTTCTTATTTTGTCTTCGCCATTGTTAAGTCTTCACAGGAGCAGTGCTATTTGCGCTACTGGTGGCATTCATCGCAACTGCAGGTTTAACAGTGGTTGGTTTCGCAGTTGTTTCATACAAACCACTCACAACTTGGGAAAGATGTTGGAGTTTATTGTTGGCCACTTGATTAGCCAGCAACCCTGCTTGAAGACTTAGGCTGGCTACTTGGCTAGCTATAGCAAGAAATGTTTCCCGCATCTTTGTAATGAAAGGAGAGACGGCTTCAGAAGACTGTTGGCTCAAGGCTGTGAGGAAGTTAGTGATGGGGGTGTAGTTTAGGTTCGAGCTGTTGTTACCACTTTCTCCGCCGTTCTGAGATAGGAAGAATCCGAAAGGCGTCGCGTCCATCTAAAACACACGTAATGTTTAATAATTTCGAAAACATTTGTTTATTTTAGCGGATAACCTCTAAATTTTGCTTTTAACTTGTCTAAATAAAACAGTAAGTTAATTTTGTGTTTTAAGCGAACATTTCAGTTATTGCCGATATTTTAAGAAAATAATTTAAATAATGCATATATCTATCAATTTGTTATTAAGTCCATGACACTCACTTAACCAAATCTGAATATTAATTTTTGTGTATATTTACTAAGGTAGCCTTATTGAACTTTCTTTTGTAAATCAGGAATAAATGTTTTAATTTAACCAAATTAATAAAGTTTAAAAAGTACAAATAATATAAAACTAATTTGAATGCGTGTGATTGTACGCAAACATGTTTTTTAATACTTCTTTTTGCAAAATTTGTATTACTTATTTTACAAAAAAATAAAAACATGAAGTTTTGTTTTTATTAACAATCATAATTTGTCTACTTGTGCATTGCTACGTCAAGCACTTAAATAAAACAACCTTTATTGTTACGGCTTACTCGTTTCGGTTTATTGGCATTTTCAGGTGTTGAACTACTACTTAATACTTGTAGCATAAACAATAAATAGCTGGATGTTACACATGCTACCTTAATTCGCTAGAGATGCTAGTTGTGGACGATTTCGAGGAAGATATTAATACACTTACTCTAACGCCCTTAATGAATGCTTGCGCTAGAGCATCCTGCAACCGACCCTTGACTGTATCCTGCAACTAACTGCACCATCTAGTTGCATACAGGATGCAATTCATAACATTAGCCAATGGGAATGTCTGGACTGAGCAGCTTCATTATTTAGTGTTAATTGTTTCTGTAATCGTTTAAATTTTGTTTTGTTTTGTATTTAAAACGCTTTAAACGATACTTAAACGATAAAGCTTGTTGGATAGACAAAAATGTGCAATTTTGCTTATTATAAGTAATCAATCCAGGTATAATCGGGGAAATGCACCATAAAGTTTAAAAAAAACACGAAGAATTATTCCAAATTTCAAATATTTATCACTTACATTTCAAGATATTTTATTGGCGGTTAAACGGAAAGCATTTTAAGATATGTCTACATTAACAATAAGGGAGACATCTGCGTTTTTTACACGCCAAATCTCTTCTTTCCTTCACACTTGTTAACAAAATCTAATTTAATTTTAAAATGTCTTTTTTAGTAGAAATGTAGGATTAAAAAAGCTAAGATAATAAACTCCATCTATAGACAGAGTGCTTAAAATATGTGGACTAATAAATCGCGTATTTATTGTATCATTTACAGTAAAAGGTTCCAATAATTGTAGCTAATAAAATGCTCCAATTTCCTTCTAGTCGCCATTTTGTGTTTTCTGCTCGATCGTAATTATCTCCAGAACTATTTAACCGATTTTTTTCAAATTAGACACGGCCCTTAATTACGTCTAGTCCTAGATCATGTAACGCATCCAGCTTAATTCAATAATCCGTTTCAAAATAAAGGCCATTTAATTTTTATTAATAAAAGTAACTCATAAACGCTACGTTTTTTTTTTAATATAAGCAAATTTTAAGCCTGTTTAATTTTCTATGGAATGGAATAACTCTAAAATCTATCGGACAAATCATATCTTAAATAACGTTAATTACAGGGCATTGTACTGGGTTAACATTTTAGCAACTAGTTATTTTAACTCGTAATAACCGAATGTGTAACTCACATTCTGATTTTAAATTTTCAAATTCGTTCGATATTATCAGTTACGAGATTTGCAGTTCTTACCGGCACATAACCAATTATATATGTTGGCCCAATTGGGAAACTCGATATGCGTTTTTGGGCTAATGTACTCGGATCTGAACCTTTTTTATTTTCGTGTGAGACTTAATATTTACGCAATTTTCCCTCCATTTATATATTAACTAGCACATTACCCGCGGCTTCGCTCGCATTGACCTTCAGTATGTAAATGATTTTGTTTATATCAGTTGTGGTAGGTTGGTACTTAATAATATATAGCAATAGATGGAATAAAAAATTAAAAAAAACAAAATGAGTTTGTGGAAACATTATTTAAATTTGTTTATTTACAATACTTCTTTGTATACTACATTTTTTGTTTTTCTTTCTGGTTGTAGAATTACGAGGCTGTTAGCAGAGCTTACACGAGAACAGCCAACGTAAAATTGTCCATGTGAAAAACAGTCATTTCTTAAATCAATGCCTGCAACTTTTAGTGACTGACCCTGCGATTTATTAATGGTAATTGCATAGCACACTTTGATTGGGAATTGTTTCGTTTGAACATGAAGGGATAATCGGAAGGAATCATCGGGATGCGTGGTATAAACACAGTTTCCCCAGCTCCACAACCTGTAAAAATAGTTGCTTCTATCACATTGTTGTTTAAAGACTTTACTTGCAATCTAGTGCCATTGCATAGTTTTGGAGGTACCAGATTCCTTAACAACATTATTGGTGATCCAATTTTAATATTTAAATCATGAGGAGGCAGGCCTGTTGGATTTAAACTTTGTAGAAACTCAACTGGATAGTTTACAATTTCCTCTGCTTCCACCATAGAGTCAATAGACTTGTATTTAAATTTCTTGGTAGGGAGTTTATCTAATAAAACATCATTTATGATTGTGGCTGTGTCATTCTTAGGGGTGAGAATTGATCTTTCCATTAACCAATTTGTATCTTTTAATTTAGACTCGCTCAAACCAGGATAAATATTTTCACACAACGTTTTCAAATCACTGACAAATTTACATAAGTTTTGTGGAATATTTACTTTGCCATCTTCTTCAGCTAACATTCCATTGCCAATTTCAAGAAGTAATTTGGAGAATTCTTCAGCTTTATTGTTGCCTTTGAGATGAACTCTCATATTAATTTTTAAAGATAAAACTGTAATTTTTGGCCACAGGTATGAGGTTTTGAGGCAGGCATTTACTTCGTCAGCACGCGTGCCACGTGGAACAATTGGTAGAGTTTGCCGGAAGTCCCCGGCGAGTAGTACTGTCATACCACCCATCATACATTTACTATTCCGAATGTCTTGCAGCGTTCTATCCAAGGCTTCTACTCCTCTCTTGTGTGACATAGTGCATTCATCCCATATAATCAATTTGCAGTCTTTAAGGACTTGAGCTGTATCACAATGTTTTGAAATATTACAGAGTGGACTATCATAGGAGTTTAAGTTTAAAGGCAATTTAAAAGCGGAATGTGCGGTTTTTCCACCGTGTAATAAAGTTGCAGCTATACCTGATGATGCTACGGAAATGGCTATGTTTTTGTCTCTCCTAACCGTTGCAAGTAACAGATTTATTAAAAAGGTTTTTCCTGTCCCACCTGGGGCATCGAGAAAGAAAAGTCTTCCATTATTTGAAGTTATGCTATTTTTGATCTCTTCATATACATATTTTTGTTCAGTATTCAGTTTAGTTAGGTTCTCATTAACAAAATTAGAAAGTTTCTCTGTGTTGTAGGAAATTTCCTTGAGGTATTCACGATTGACACTTATGACGTTTAGGTCATTAGATGGTGATGGAAGGCCATACTTTTGGAGTGTTTGGTTTGACATTGAAAATACTATATCTTCTAAAAGTGCTAAACATTTGTTGTAAATAATACTTTTAGAGTAATTAATTTCAACTTCTTGAAACTCTGTCTCCATCTGCCTTTTTATATCTTCAGAAAAGCTGTCCTTGTGGTTTTCCCAAAGTCTTAATAGATCAGACAATTGACAAAATACCAGCATAACTGCAAATAATTGTCTTAGTTTGTAAGGTGAGTCACAAATGGCGGCTTCTTCCAAAGTATGTTGCCAGTGACTGTCATCCTCCAACAGACCTAGTGCTCGGCAAGCAGACTGATAAGTGGGATGCACAACACCTGACACGGTTTTAAGGTCATTGAAGCAAGTAGGTCCTCGAACTTCGTGTAGCAGGAGGCGTAAGTAATAACACTCTGCATTGTTTGGATGAACGGTGTACACTCGACCAATTATATCATCACGTTTGATTCCTTCATGACCAGGAACTGGTTTACCTTGTTTCCTTCGAGTAAACGTTTTATTTTTCCAAACATAGTGTGCCGGCACCTCACTATATAAAATATTTCTTGCAAAATCATCTTTTTTACAAAGTTCAAAAAATTCTAAGAGAGTAGTTTTTGGTGGATTTTGTACTTTATCTACAACAGTATCAGGGGTAAAATAAACCCTTTGACCGTTCTCGAGATGGACAGCTAGGTGCATAACTGGTGGATACCTTTCATGAATTGCGAAGCATAATATTCTCCATGCAGCTTCTGAACTGCTAATATAGCGCCCTGTTTCGTAATTGGTTACTTCATCCCATTCATTTTCTACACCAAATGTTGCTTGATCACTTCCCTTGTTAACATATTTGCAGATATATTTAATAGACTTAACAGAATTGCATAACTCAACATTAATGTGAGCAATAAATGTTCGGGACAGAATGGGGTTGTACGGAATTACCCACCGATTATCAAGGTCTATTCCGTTAATATTAACTGTATGGCCACCATCAGACTGAGATCGTCTACGGTACAGGGGATAGCCATCATCAGCAGTTAAAGTCTCCTTGCATAATGGACGTGGGTACATCTTATTACAATTTCCGCTATTCATACATGGTGATTTTCTGTTCATATTTCCACATGGTCCATGAATCATTGTTGACTTAATTACTTCATAAAGAGCTTGATCATGGTTTCGATCAGGAATCTCAGCACTTATAATGCTGTCGATTTGTGAAGGCATGATTTTGTCTTTAAGCCATAGTAAAATGTGGGCGTGAGGTAATCCCCGTTTTTGCCACTCCACTGTGTACATGAAACACCTACTTTCCCCAAAAATACAGCCTTTAGTCAAGAGATGTATCATTTTTTTTAGTTTTATGTGGAAAACTCTTGCAATGATATCGTGTCTATCTTGAGCCCGTTGTGTACCAATTAATGCTTCTTGTATATCTGCCCACTTTGGGTTGCATGTGAACGTTATAAAAAGATCAGGACGACCATAATGACGTACATATGTCATGGCGTCCTGTGTTCTTTCGTGCATATAACGGGGCCCTCCTGTAAAAGTTGAAGGTAGCACCACCAATTTACCCACATCATTAATTTGTCCATCTCCTTTGCGTACAGCGTCCCGAAGGTGTATGTACTCTTCCGTTCGCAGTTTACTTTGGTTGTATCTAATAAAATTAAGTCTTTCTGTCTCTATCTTAGCATATACATCAACCAAATATTGATTAAGAAGACTGCGATAGAGTAAAATATGATTTTCTTGGCCCTCTCTTTCCATAATCTGATAAGAATAAAAGTCTGAAGCAGAAACCGTTTTCTTTAAAGGAGTTTTTGTATTTGGATCGAATTGGGGAATGTTAATGGAGTAGCCATCTTCTCCACGACAGAAAATCAGTGGATATTGTAAAGTGTCATACGAACGATGTGTCTCGCTGATTCGCTTCAACTTAGAGTTTCTACTGTGAAGGAATTTTTCGTTTTTCAAATTCCTGACCAACAATCAACAAAGCCACTTCACTTGATGTTGGTGCATTATATCGGCCTTTATGTTCAGATGGAGGTTTTCTTTTTGCATTGATCACAACTTTAAACTCCTCGCCTTTTGGAGCATTCTCCATTGCGGTTTTAAAATCTCTTATATAAGGATTATGATTGTGTAAAAGTTTTTGAAGTTGTAAAATTATGCTAGCATTTAAATTAGGAATAACTTGGGATCTAATTTTTGACTCTTTTTCATCATCACCAACAAAATAAATCTGTAAAAATGATGGGGTTTCCTGCGAAGAAGGTAAAAGACTGCCAATTCTATGGTAAATCTGGCCTTGGATCTTAAAGGTTGGCATAAAGTTTCCTTCACGTACCTCATTTGCACCAAAAGACGTCATTTGAAAACAGCTATTGTATTTTCTAATATTTGTTAAAAAATGTTTAGACTCTGGATGATTGTTAGTAAGGAGGCTTTGTAGTGGTTCAGGAACCTGTTCATGGTGAGGGAGTTTAACTTTTCCATTCAAACAACAAAGACCTGGGCTTTCCTCTTTCCATTTTTTTGCATAACAATGTTTACAAATATTTTGTTCACCCATAGAAACAATCCTGTCATTAATGTAATCGGTATTGCAGTTATAATTAAATCCTGATAAAAATTTAACTTTCCATGGTATTAATCGTCTATTCTCATTATATATTTTAACAGCTTTTTGATTGACATTAGGTTTTTCTTCTGTATATTTTTTTTACTGCCTTCCTATTGACATCAGAGTTCCTATCTGTATATTTCTTTACGGCTTTCCTATTAACATCAGGATTCCTATCTGTATAATTCTTTACTGCTTTCCTATTAACATCAGGATTCTTCCCCGTATATTTCTTTACTGCCTCTCTATGAACATCAGTTTTTTTGTCTTCATATTTTTTAACGGCTTTCCTATGTTTTTGAACCTTACCTATATTTGTGAATCTTGCACGGCGTTTTTTTCCTCTTTTTTTATCATTAGTTTGTTGAAAGTTTGATAAATTTACAGAGTCATCAGATTTGTGAATGTTGATATTCACATTAGTTTGGTACTGGCTATTGGAAATATAGTTCATATCAGAAGAAGGGAATGCACTGTGAGTTTTATCATTGGCAAGGATTGTATCATTTAGTGTAGTGTCGTCAAAGCTATCAACATTGGGCTGTTGTAGGTGATGAGTGTCATATTGAGGTATAAGTGGTTCAAAATGTGCTGACATCATATTGCCAGTGCACCTAAACCGTAATATGGGCCTTCCCTCGACATATGCAAGAGGTTCTAAAATTATATTTCCATCACGATGTATCACAAGATGGTATGGAAATATTTCTTCGGCTGCCTTAATTTCACATGGGGTGGCATATGTTGTGTGAAGGGACATGCTCGCCTGGTACTCAGCTTGGCTTGTATAAATGTTTCCACAAGGCAACATTGTAAACAGTTGTAACCGTTGCCAGTTATTACAAACATGTTGTACGACACTTTGTCGCAATTGATACGCCTGCAAGAAATTTCCAAAGAGGAAGTATGATAATGAATAGAAAGAGCATGAACCATCACCTTTAGTAGGTACTATACGATGAGGCACCATATAATTGTCAATAACAATAGGCTCCATTTTGCATCATACTTAACATGTTAAAACTGTCCCAATATCACAAATTTATAGCATGTGTTGAATTAAATTTGAGAACAATAAAATAAACAAAGAAATAAAAACAAATAAATAAATAAAGAAACAATAATTAAAACTCACTTACATTATTGAAACAGTGTTCATACACAATGTTCACTTAACATGTTAAAACTTTATTTAAAAAAATATTATAATCACAAATGTTTAACACGTGTTGAAGCAAATATGATTAGAAAGTAAAACTCAAGTACATTAATAAAGTAGTTTTCAAACAAAGATAAATATGCTTTAACAGTATAATAAGTTTTAACTCATTACATATGAACAAACTTTAGCTGAAATTATTTATGTTTAGATCAGCTGTTTTTTAAACAATGATTAAAACATATGGCTAAGTTTTAATTCATTACACATAAACAAACTTTAGCAGAAATTATTTATGTTTAGATCAGCTATTTTTTAACATATGGCTATCAATACTTTGTGTTATCTCCAGTACCAGGAGACCGAGCTAAAGCTCGATTATGAGCAGGGCAATGATTTCAATAATTATTGAACGTTTAAAAAATATACAAACAGTTTATTTATGTGTACACCGACAAAATTATAAAATTTTAAACAGGCCTAAAATATGTTAACAACAATTAGGCCTAATTATTAATTGCAGAATTATTCATACACTCAAAACTATGCTATAGAAATGGGGCAGGCCTATATTAAAAAAATTATTAATTTGAATTTAATTTCTATTAACTTTTACTTTTTTTCTAACAAGTTAAATTTTGAAACCAGCCATTTAATGTATTAAGAATAATTACAGGATTATGAACATCGTTATAGACCAGTTTTAAAACTGCCGTTTTCGAGAAAATATTTACAAATATAAAATTTTCACTCATTAAGTTTGGGTTAAAAGATTTTATTCAGTAAAAACAACCCGAATATAAGAAACAGCTGTTCATTAATAAATATTGGATTATTGAGTTTAGAGGTTAGGCCTATAACATTAAACAACTATATAAAGGGTAAGTTTATTTAGCTGAAGTATCAGTTGTCATGGTAACTGAAAGTAGATACAACTAAAATTTTTGGGAACGGCAACTCGTAAATTAATACATTTTTACTATAAATAAATTTTTTTTTGGTAACCATTTGAGATAGAAGAAAATGTTAAATACAAAAAATGTAGATAATTTAATTCCACACAAACGACTTTCCATCAAATATAAGATCTGATCTTTGGTTTTACCGCTATGGCAAAAAATATAAAGCCATTACAAAACCGTTTTTGGGAATGACAACTCTTAAATTAGTACTTTTTTCAACTACAAACTAATTTTGTTTGGTAACTGTGTGAGATAGAAGAAAATGTTAAATACAAAAGTTGTAGATAATTTAATTCTACGCCAACGATTTTGCATCAAATTTAAGATCCGATCTTTCGTTTTCCCGTTATAGCAAAAAAAGAAAACTCAATACAAAACCATTTTTGGGAATGGCATCTCGTAAATTAATACTTTTTTTCTAATATAAAATAATTTTTTTTGTAACCGTTCGAGATAGAAGAAAATGTTAAATACAGAAGGTGTAGATAATTTAATTCCACACAAATGACTTTCCATCAAATATACAATCCGATCTTTGGTTTTACCGCTATAGCCAGAAATATAAAGCCATTACAAAACCGTTTTTGGGAATGACAACTCTTAAATTAGTATTTTTTCAACTATAAACTAATTTTGTTTGGTAACCGTTCGAGATAGAAAAAAATGTTAAATACAAAAGTTGTAGATAATTTAATTCCACACAAATGACTTTCCATCAAATATACAATCCGATCTTTGGTTTTACCGCTATAGCCAGAAATATAAAGCCATTACAAAACCGTTTTGCCAAAAACTACCCTACCCCAAAACTACCCCTAAAAATTGGAACTTCAAAATTAAATTTCTTTAGTTGTCCTATTTACATCACCAAGTATACACATGCCAAATTTCATCTCTCTAGTTTCATGGGAAGTGGGAGAATTAGTGATGATGAGTGAGTGAGGGCTTTGCCTTTTATATGTAGAGAAGATATGGCTATCTAAACTTTGTGTTATCTCCATAAGGATTGCATTGTAGCTTTGGAAGACCGTGGGGCGGAGCCCTGATGGAATATCGCAAATTCCCTTCTTAGTGCGCTTCTAGGGCTGGAGATAAACGTTCATACCAAGTTTCATCTTCTTAGTTCTTTTGGTTGTCGAGATTTTGTGATCAGTCAGTGAGTGAGTGAGTGGTATTTGGCTTTTATATTATTAGATATTGCGATCAAAGCCGCGGATCCTGCTAATAAATTTATAAAGTCATTCAAATTATTGATGAATTATTAAGTTTACCTAACATGAGTAAAACCTAACCTAAAAATTTAACTCACGAATTGTTTCTAAGTTAGAATTTATATTAATGGAGACGACATTGAGAAGTAGCTTACATGAAAGTTTACTGGCATTATATAGTAAACATATTATTTTACCGACACTGAAAACCTTCAGTAATTTAAATTTCAGTATTTTTCTAACAAACTTGAGGCTTTACATCACACTCATAGGCTGTGAGTGCACAGTAATTACACTAACCAGTTGAAATTATACAAATGCAAAAAAAAGACTCGTTATTAATATATTTTTTTAAATATGAATTAATTTTATAACATACCAGAAGTTACAAAAAAGCTGAAAACAAACCATCATGGCTTAGGTCTAGTAAAAAAATAAACCTAAAACTTATAAAAAAGTTCGTGAGACTCTAGCGGATTGGAAGTGAAACTTCTTAAGTTCTATAAACAATTAATGATTTTTTTCTACGCTTGTTATGAAAAGTAGTTCTTGTCACACTACTAACGATACCCAAAGTAGGTGTATGCCGCACGTGTGCGCCAAAGTGCAATGTTAATCAAATGGGATTTACTTTACGTACCCGGGTACGCAAAGTAAACGATAGTTGTATACTATTCATGTGCTGACTTTTAAACATAAAACAAGTCAGCTGTTCCATTGTTCGTTTATTATTTCCTAACCAGACATTGCTACTATTGATAGTGAGTTGTAGTTTGGCTTTTTAAGAGTTGCTATAACTTAAAACGTAAACCTATTTAATAATGGAAATAAGTGATAGTGAAGTTGAATGTGACATTACTCCTCCACAAATAATTGAAACTGAAAGAAATGTAACTTTGAACTTATTACCTTCCAAGTCGCTGGAGAAATATGAAAGACAGTACGAACTATTTCATTCGTGGTGCAGTGAAAATGATGTTCATAAAATATCAGAGAACGTTTTAATTTCATACTTTGATGGAAAAAATAAGGTAATGAAATCAAGTGCCTTGTGGAGTGTGTATTCTATGCTAAAGGCTACAATACAGGTAAAGAATGGCTTGGATATAAGTAATTGTAAAAAGTTAATAGCATTTATGAAAAATTTTTTTGCTGCATTCAAGAAAATTGCCGCCTCGGCTTCAGCAAGCGTATGAAAAATCGTATGTGCAACACGAGCGCAAAGTGTCTTTGCTGCATTCGAGAAATTTCCGCCCTCGTCAAGCCTCGGGCGTCAAACGTTTCTCTCGTACAGCAAAGTGGCACTTTGCGCACATGTTGCACAAATAGCTATTGTCGATTGCTCTCCTTGCATTTGAAATATTATACGATCGGCTTTGAAATTACACATCGTATGCATGTAATGAAATTGAGATTGGAATCGTTTCCATTCTATGTATTTACACAATCATTTTTGTTTACTTCATTTTAAACAGCTAAGAAACAACTGAAATAACTGCCAAGCCAGTTGAAGTCGGAGAAGGGAAAGAGTTTCACTTTTCATCCAGGCCAATTAAACAATTTATTTAATCAGCTGTCGAAATGTTACAGTAAACAGCTGATTTATGTACCAACAATGAAAATCGTTAATCAGCCGGGCTATGTACTTTAAATAGAAAAATATTTTTATCGGACAGACATAGTTTTTGAAACTGCTTATGGTTCGCAAATTTCCTTTAAATTATTTTAAAGTCTCAGTATGTTTCCACCAACTTGAGACCATAACCATTATATCGACATACAGGCAGTGTAATTCATGTAATTTTACTTACAGTTTAAATTGTGCATAAATATGCAGACTTCTTAGTTTAATATAGACAACTTATGAAGTTTTGTCAAAGTTTTTTTTTTTTAAATCTTGCATAATTTACGTTATTTACATAAAATGTATGCTTCACATACTTATAATTATAATTGTATCTCCGATCAGCATTATATTTCTATAGGCCCACTATAATATTTAAAATGCACCACTTTAATCTATTAATTGTTAGACGAATTCCCCTTTAATGAATTCCAACTCTGACAAAGTACAACATTATAACGGTGTATTTTTTTTTAGTATTACGTAATCAGCAGTATTTGCTCAGGTGTTGAATCACATGTGTGGGGAGAATAGTTCAGAGTGGCCTAGATTCTGATACATAACTAGAACACCTCTTTAGAGGTTAGTTAAATTTGTAATTTTAACAGAGATTTTATTAAAATGTTGTAGAAGTACATATTGGTAAATGTTATACTACATGCAATTATTTAATTAGTAATTATAAAAGAGAAACAAGTATAAATAGATGGGAACAAGATTATGTCATACCATATTCTGGACATGCAGTAAAACGTTTTACTTATGGCTATGATTAAATAATAATAAATTAATAGAGGGAATAAAATAGATAAAAAGTTAACAATACAATGAGAATTTGTTTTGCCAAGTAGGTCAGCACTCTAGTTTGAAGTAACATTATTAAATATTTACCAAGAAAAAAGGTCATAGGCGAAAATGTATAGGAGTGTAACCGACTGCCTATGACATACGATTAGGATTAGTGCCTTAATTTCCACTGAAACCCCAATATTTAACACCTTAAGAAACTAAGAGCCCAGAGGCATATTTTGAGGTGTGGGATTGTTTGAAGTAATTTTAAATGTGAATAAAAGTACATCGTTTTCAAGTTCTTTAAAAGTAAATATTTTGCAGATTAAACAAATAATATCCTATGATGGCTTGCTGCTAGATGTTTTTTTTTTTAACCTGAATGACATTTATTATTTTTATGATGTATATTACTGACTGAAGGTACTTGGTAGAACTCCATTGGTTGAGTGGGCAAAACACACAAACATAATATTTAGTAAAATTCAAAACATTTTTATTAAGCCTTGCCTCATCAATGCAGTCACTGACGAAACCACTGTAGCAAGACTCAATAAAATTAATTACTGATTATATTTATTTATTTAAAATTTTTCAAGGATTCAATAATTCATATAAATGTATTTACATTTATTTAAAAAATCATTGAAAACATTTTAAATCTGTTTTTCTTAGCTATTTTATAAATAGTATAAGATAGTTTCGATAGAAAAAGAGTTCAGTTTTGAAACCCCTTGTGTGTATTATGCTACCATGCCTGCATTACTATTAGATTTTATAAATTCTATATTTGTTTGAGATTGAAAAATAATTGCCCAAGCTCTTTATCAATTTTAGGTACATTTTTTATTTTTAAAAAGAAAACAGTTCAGTAATAAATATAAGTACAAAAATAAAACTTGTACGTTTAAGGACGTCATCTTAAGTAGAAGCATAGATCATGAAATACAATGGTAGAAGCAAGTGTAAACTTAGTTATTAATGTTTATATTCAAAATGAAGTAACACTTCGCCTATTTTCAAATTTGAAAGTTTTTTAAATCCCACCCACAACTTTTATATACCTTTTGGTATACTGGAGTTTGACCTAAAACATATTTTTTCTAGTTTCTTTGTGTGAAATAGCCGGGTTTCAACTGAGACAAGAGTTTTAACTGATTTGTTTGCTTGTTATTAGTACCTTGTAAAGATTAAATTTATTATACACGAAATTGTCGACAGTGGCAAAGAAAAAAAAATTATTTTTAAGTGAAAACTTAATTTAATAATTTTATTTTACTTGTCCTCCTACTTATATTACTCATTTTGTAATACTAATTTATTTCTCTCATTTAAGACCGATTTTTTTTTAAACATGCGTTTCTCTAATGCCTTAATTTTATCTACACTTCAGGCAGATAAACCCTCATTACATGTTGTATATGGATGTGCGGGGCTATTTACGGCATGCTGACTCTTGTTTCTTTTCAACCAATAAAAAATAAATTTTAAAAAGGACGATGGAAGTAGGTAGAAGGAGCTAAAGTGGTTATTGTACCATAACCGCAATAACAGCGTTCCTTCCTCAGTCTGGTCTTTCCTTAGGTTGTGTTATTTTATTTAACTTTTTTCTTATTTATTATTATAATAATGGTACCAGAAAGTATATAGTAACGATTATGTATTTTGTTATGTTTAATTTAGAATATATATATATGGGATAGTCATTTTATACTTACGAACACGTAGTGTATTCAGTGTGCTCAATTATCCTAGTTTTAATTGTCGATACATGATTTAAGTGATTTTAACTTTTAATTATGTTTTTTTTTTATAGTTTGCAGTTTATTTACTGGAGGTAGTATTCAAACGTTGTATGAAACTTAACTGCAACCCTTAGCATATGGGCGAATAAATTAGTTTAGTGATTAGATTGAGGGAGTAAATGTCTGTAGGCAGTGACAAAATGGAATTTTTATCTGTCCATGACCTCTGTATAACAGAAACTAAACACCTTCAACATTTCACGCCCCATATACATTTCGTAATGATTTATCTCAAACAAAAGCATCCATAAATTCATAACCTTCCATTACTCTTATGCATCTTTATTTGCACGAGTATACAGCCGGTGAATGTAGGATGACAAAGTTAATTATGTACATTTACAGTTATAATTTACTTGTCTCTGATATACAGCGCTTTGCTTCTAAGCAATGACATCAGTTTCTGTCAGAATAAATGCAAATATTTCGTTAGAGTGCGCTAGTTACTCGACAAGGCTGTTTTCATTGTGCATATTTTATTTGTTTAGTTAAAACATACATACATTTGTTTATTCTTTATTTCTCGAACTGTGATTGGTGAAATTTAAATATGTATTTTGTTTGACGGCATGTTCTATTGTGTAAAAGTTTTATCATATTTATTAATTCATAGAGGTCAATAATTAAAACAACAAAAGAAATAATTTAGCTACAATTCACTTTGAAAAATGTGCGAAAACTAATAAAATGTGTAAAATTTTTAAACATATTTAAAATGCAGCAACCTAAGAAAGTATGTTTGGTCGGAGTAACTTTTTTCATATATTGAAGATTTTAAACTAGATAAAACTAAAACTCCATTCACTGTTTATAACATAATTTATTATTTATTGTAACGTTTCATCCCATAAAAACCACCCCTATTGACAAATATGTAAATTATTTATGTAAGTGTTGTTTAGCTTGAGATCATTTAAGTATTTACGTAGAAAATACTTTATTCTAAATTCTGGAACATAATTATTGATGTGGTATAACCTTTTAACCCTTAAAAACCATCCCTTATGACAAAATTTCAACAAATATTTTCCAATAGCTTTAAATTGTTTAAAGGTGCATGGGTGTGTGTGTGTAAGTGTGTAGTATGAGAGAATATACTATTACATATTAATAATACGTGGTATGTGTTCATTGGTATTCATCAATGCTCCAACTTATACATGTTACAAAATGCCTCCGAAAATGCGATTGGTTTTTCAACGATAACTTTCTTAATTTTCATGTTATTATAGCCTAATCGCTCCAAAAAATATTTAGCAGGAAATTTCAAGGGCTAAGAGGGATGTAACATTGAACTGCCCTTTTCGAGCGTTTGTTTTCTAAACCAGTCAAACTTCTGAAACATTTAATTAGTACTTAAACAATATAAATTATAAATTACAAAACATAATTATGTAAATTATGATGTGTTGATAACAATGTGGATTATAATAAATTTAAAATTTTGTGGTAAAAACGTTGGTTTCTTTGCGGACTTTTTCTCCAAAAAACGAGAAAAACATTTTATTTTATTTAACATTTGAGCAAAACTCATTTAGTTTCTATGCTAGAAACTATAAAAAACAACTCATTTAATAGGTATTTTCAGGTACTTTGAAACATTACATATATTTTTTCTCAGAAAGCCCCCCTCCCCTCGTTATTGAACTATGTATGTTTTGACTTGTTTTCCCACCTGAGAGTATTTAATATTTCGCTATGGTTATCGCACACATATAAAGGGCGTCTTTTTACATCTGGGAGAAAATTGTTTTTCCCTCATGTTTCGTTATTTTTAGTACAGAACTAAATTTTCTTATGAAACTTTTACTGAGATGTAATACTACAAAAAAGTAAATATACTTACATTTTAAAAGTTCCTATGAAAAATAAGAAAACAATATGATAATGAGCTTGAGAAAGAGAGATACTTACCAGGGCCAAGAGACTCGCAGTACATATCGCTACGGTGATCACGTTCATTATCACTAACTAAACCTGAACACCTGTGCGATAACACAGCGGGCTACGTAGTTATACCAACACCCTCGGCCTTGTAGACACATCAGCTGTTCTCCGGAACTAAAGCGTTCAGTGTGGATAATTGTGCAAAAACATATAACATGACGACTCAGTCAAAGACAAAGCGGTACAAATATTACCCGAGTAATATTCATGCGAATACATGAATTGGATTTGTAGCGTGACATTGAGACGGTTTTATGTTAATGCATTTTGTAAATTGCGTTGTTTGTGGCGTTTTTGATGTTGCGGTATAAATTGCGTTCTGGGTTTTTAGGTTTTCGTTTGGAAAAATGTTAACTTTGAATTTCTTCGTTTCTAGTATATTTACTAAAGATTTATTTCAAACGACTTTGGAGAAAAATAGCTTGCAAGAGAATGAGAAAGGGGTTTGAAGTCTCTCGCAGTCCCGAGTCAATTAATTGTAATGTGTTTTTTCTTTTTACTTCTGTTTCGTTCTTTTAGGTTTTGTTATGTTTTAGTATTAGTGTATTACTTTGCCGTTGTTTTATTTTATCCCAACAATTGTTAGCCTGGTTATTCATGAATTTTAAGTTTATGAAGGTTTTTGTTGTTATTAATTAACATAAACAAAATTTTTGAGATAAAAACAGCTTTATTTCGTTAAAAAAAGTAAATGTGTGAGGTCGTGGGACCCCCGTCAGGAACGAAGTTCATCACGACTTTTCTTCAATTCTTTGACCAGCCTTAACGGCAACATAAACACATAATTTTAATCTTTCAATTGCCGTTTATTATTAGTTTTTTTAATACAAATATTACTGTTTCCATACGTTTAATTTTATTATAATAAAATTGCAGATTTAATTATTATAACATCAAAGCTAAGATTGTAAACACAGTTAAATGTCCATACATTGTAAATACATTTAACAAACATAAAATACTCTTTCATCACTCTAGACCTAAGCTAAAACTATTGTGTTAGTGTTTAATTTATTTTACCTGCCTTAACGGCAACATACATACAATAATTTTAGGCTAGGGTTAGGCTGAACTTACTAGGCTTAACCTAAAATTAATTATTGTATGTATGTTGCCGTTAAGGCAGGTAAAATAAATTAAATACTGCATATACACACAATAATTTTAGGTTAGGCCTAGAATGATGAACGAACATTTTATGTTTATTGAATGTATTCCAGCGTATGACGATAATATCTGAACTACGCCGGTCTTAACCGATCGTCTCTTAATTTGAATTGATGAACCAAAACACATGTTTCTTGACTGTATTTACATTCATTGCCATAGCAACCAATTTTATAACGCTTTATCGTTACTCGTATTTTATATTTGTGATTTCCAATTAATAATAACCAACCAAATTAATAACACTTTTTTTCGTTACGCGTTACATTTTCTATTTGTTAACTCCTTCCGCAAACCGCGTTAAGGAATTTCGTTCCAATAATTTATCTTTTAGATTTTAGGAGGAATATATGCTCATGATGTGCTTGTAGGCAAAGGAACTACTCCAGGAACTATTCAGCGAAGCAAAGTTTGTTTGAGAGAATGAAAGTGAGAGAAATAGATGTGAAAACAAATAGAAAGTGAGGAAAGGGAGAAGCGAGAGAAATAAAGACCAGGAACAGAAGGGGAGAACATAATGGGGGAGAAGTTAAGAAAAGAGAGAAAGGCTTAGGAAATGTAAGAGAGAGAAAAATGTTGTAATAAAAGAGAGAGTATATGTTGTACTTTCATTTATTTATGTTTCATTAACAAAAATAACGATATGCTCATAAAAAATATGAATATTTCTGAAATGATCCTGGTAAGAGTTGCTTTTTTACAAGTGCGAAGTTGGGTACTTCAGCTTATATTGTACTAATAAAAGATATTGTTGTAGATAAATTTTGAAAACCTCTATTTGGAAAACGGTTAATAGGATACAATCAACAAGATATAAATCTGATCGGATATTTCAACGCATAAAGGTTTTAACTTATTGCGCTAGGGTATGGCAAAGTTCTCTGTGTTGACTGTGTTATTAACATAAAGGTCTCGATAGAGGGGTTGGCATTTCCCCTTGTCATTTCACCCTCCGTGTGTGTGAATGTGTGTTGGAATTTGAAGAATACAATATTGATTTTATGTAAAGTCAGATTGATGGCTTTATAAAAGGATTAAACTTTGGTGAGAGGGGGGGGGGTTAAATCTGAGAAAAACCAACACTTTAACAAGTTGCCAGTACACTTTGATGTTTGGGGATATTTAACGATGTAATGGTACTGACAATTGCAGAGAAATTTGTTATCGTAGAACATTTTCTCTCTCTCTCTCTCTCTCTCTCTCTCTCTCTCTCTCTCTCTCCCCCTCTCTCCCTCTCTCTCTCTCTCGTATGAAACAGGTCGTTCAGGGGGTCCTAGTTTGATGCGTCCTGCTGTAGAGTTTCAAGAACGATTTCCCAAAAAGCTGCCAAGTAAAGCTTTAATAATAACTGTTGTTGAAAAGGTTCGTCGTAAGGTTAGTATATTGACTCAGCATAAAGGGTGTTCCAAATAAGGATACTAAGAATGAAAACCACGGTAGAAAGAAACCTTTAACGGGACATTTTTGATAATGAACATCAGTAATATTCTTTGAGAAGAATCTGTAAAAATCAGGACGGATTCGGTATAGAATTCAAACTGGACAACCATTTAATGTAAAGGAAAAAATACAGAGTATTTTATTGCTTCTCATATCATGGATTCCTATAAAGTGTATGGTTTTCAGATTGAAGTAATACACACTTGAATGGGCACATAAACAAGAATTCAAAAATATTTCTTTTTTGAAATCCACCTCCTGACGATGTCGTAGAGGTTAGACAAAACAACCTTTTGTACCGGCTTTAAAATTGCGTCTGGCATTTAAACATTTTTCGGAAGTTAATTTTTCCGTTAGTTAAAGGCCGGTTTGTGCAAAATTTCAAGTTTCTAGCTCATCCGAAAGTAGGTTAGAACATACATGAGTCGCTGAGAACCACAAGAGTATATTTTTAAGATTCGCAGAAAGATAAAAACAACATTTAAGTTTTATGTAAGTCAGATAAGAAACTATTAGACATATAATATACTCTCGAAATCATTTTATTATTTGACAGGCTTTAATATTTCGATTTATCTTTGCGATTTAAATATCTTAACCTACAAAGGACACTCAATCTGCGGTAGAACATTTGAACTTTTTCGATTATTTCTTCCAACTAAAAAAAAAAGAAAAGAAACACAGTTTAATGAGATATGTGGTTTTAGAGTAAAATCGTAATAAATAAATATTCGTTTATACTAACGTATAGATTTTGTTAACTTATTTACTTTTTAACTTGTATAATAATCTAGATAAAATTTATTTCTGATATGTCTCCAACTCTACACTTTTTATTTAAATGGCAATAGGGAAAACTCCCATTATTGTTGTATAAAATTATTGTTGTAGATCTTAAATAGAAACAAACTACGACAATTTGCATTTTAATGATTTAACATAACTAGTTTGTATTTTCTACAGTCCTAAGTAAATGGAAAACCAAAATTGGAAATGAATATGTTAATGTCAGTTTTATTATTATTAACATTTATCTAAACAAAAGGCTGGCGATGGAAAATACTCTTAATAATTAATTATGAAGTAGAAAAGTTATTTTAATTTACGGAATTCTGCACATCTGCACTGAAGGACGACTTTCTATGAATATGCAGACATTCATTTCTCCTTGAAATGTAAATACAGTACACTCAAATATGCTGTAACAATTTAACTGGATGTACAATTTCGGTATTTCTTCAAAAGTTTGTCTGTGGCATATCTTTGTGTTTAGAAGAAGTACTGTTTGTATGGTAAATAAATATAAACGAAAGTTACTTGTCAACTAAGTACATTAAGCTTACCAGATCTGATTTTAGGCTCAATTTTGTAAAGTATTTCAAAGAAGTAATAGAGTTGTGTTGGCTCAAAATTTGGTAAGCTTAGTTTTACCGAATGATAATAATAAAGAGAATACATTCAAGTGATTGTTTTAACCAATCAACCGGAGAGGTTATTATTGCCCGGTATTCAACAAAATGAGTTGGCCGATTGGTTTATTCTTTTTACAATCAGTCACCTCTTCCGCTAACCTACTGCAAAATAAAATAAGGTAGCAGGAGAGAGAGTGAGATAACGGACAGGGAGAGAAAGAGGGAGTAATTAGGGAATGTCAGAGGAGGAAAATAAGATGAGAAAAGATGGAGGAGGAAGATAGAAATATAGAGGACGAGGGAGTAAAACTAGTTAAGGGAAATAAAAGTGAGGGCGGGAGCAAAAGTGAATAGGTAAATCGAGAACAAGAGGAATAATGGAAAGAGAAAACTAAGAAAAGAGAAGATTGCATAAAAGCGAGAATAAAAAACGAGAGGTGTAGTTAAATAGATTTACTGTGAGTAAAAATCCAAATTTAAAATAATTTAGGATGGAGAAAAGAAAGACATTAAGAGGAAGAGTGGATGAAAAGACAAGAGCTGAAAAATTAAAAAGTTACATAGAATGTAGACAGATATAAAGTTAGAATAATATGGAAGGGAAAAGAAAACGACATAGAAGATAGAAAAAATAAGAAGGCACAACAAGAGAAATTTTAGGGAAAAGCGACAAGTGAAAAATAATAAAGTGAAAAATGATAAAGTTAAACCTGCAGAAAAAGACAATTAAAATAAAGACAAAGTTAAGTATTGTGTTAATGAAACAAAAAAATGATAAAGAGAAGAAGAGAGGCAAAGAATAAACAAGGGCGGATAATCAAACACGAAAAATAGAGTGTGAAATCAAATGAAATAGAGAGATATGAAGGGAAGGGAGGAAATGGCTAATAATTCTGATTTAGTCTGTTTGTTCAGTTAAATAAAATGTGTTTACATTGATAAAGCTATGCTTGATAGAACACAAAATAATACTTGAATAGTGAAGAAGCTTGAATGGAAATCCGAATGTTAAAGAATGTAATGTATAGGTAGAGACGGGATTGAGTGTGTAATCTCATTAGCATGTTGTAGAAGAGGGGGCTGCAACTTTGTTCCCCGGTCCCTTTATTCCTGATATTATGTGAAGTTCATTACGTTTTAAATAGTAAAATCATAGTGCATAAATATATAGTCCAGATTTAATAACGTTCTTAAAGTACTTTAAGTAAAACAGATTTAACTATCATTAATTTGTGGAATTGAGGAGAATTGTCTGTTTTGGGGCAAATTGAGGGAATTTTATCAATACGTTTAAAATTTGGCACGGTAAGTGTAAAAATGTTTTTAAAGCAATACATTCTCACATATTAGCAGTTTTATTTGTTTTGCTTTATAACTCGAAAACCATTTATCTATTTGCATGCAGTTTTTCCTAAATGTAGGGTATAATAATCATAAAAGCAGTATTTGTTGGAGAAGTAATGACCATTGGATTATCTCTTCCACAGGATCTCGAATAATTAAATACACTATTTACAGTTACTTGGCTGCATAAAAAACAAATACGACAGTAAAAGTTAAAATAAAAATGCAAGTTTAATAAAGAAATTATTTTATATTTCCAAAATAATACTATTACTACAAGTATAAAAAAAGAACAATAACTATGACAAGTTTAATAAATGGCCGTTATGATCATTTCGATGACATAGTCCTCATCATGAAAGGGTTGTTTACATAACTGTTGCGTTTTAGGTAAATTTATAAACAACTAGTGGACACGCGGCAATGCTTCGCTATTGCTTGATTTAATTTTAAGGGTAGTTATATCATTTCATTATTTTAAGTAAGTAATCTAATGTAAATGTATTTTTATATCACTTTAGAATAATACTAAACAATTTTAGCTTTATAGCTTATAGGAAGTTAGTTAAATTTATATTTATTGTATAATATTTTAAGTTAGACCTAGACTGAACTTAGAACATTTGTTGTAAGTGTTTAATTTGATGTGGACGTTTGTTTAAGTCAAATCAGTTTGTTGTTTAAGCTTAAATTTGTTGTGGACTTAGACGTCTTAAAACCAAAACATTATGTATTGGTATAGAGAAAAATTAATAATTGTTTTTTTAGTCTTTTGCATTCCTATACGATTCATCCGATTGTGATGAAACTTCGGTGAGTTGTGCGCACGCCCTTGAAGGTTCGTGAATTAATACGGAGAATAGAGCCATAGGACTTTAGGGACACGATTTTGAGTCAAAATTTTTAAAATACCGTGTAGGGCATCGTTTTTTATGTTTTTAGGTGTGATAATTAAACATAGGCCTATAAAAATCCGACTTTGACAGTTAAAGGATCGTAGCCTTCCGGGTCACAATTTCGGGTCATTTTTTTTAATATAAGGTTGTGGTTTCGTTTTATATGTTTTTAGTTACGGGAAATCTAATTTGACAGAGACATTGACGAAGCAATTTTTGTCAAGATTTTGCATTAAATATACCTTTCATCCGATTGCAATGAAAAAAGTTAGCTTTTGTGGGCGTTGTTGAATTAGTTCGGAGCCAGTTAAAGGGCCGTAGCGCTTCGGGTTCACTATTTTGAGTCAAAATTATGAAAATACCTTGAGAGGTACTGTTATATATATATTTGGGTAGGGGAAGTCCGTTTTTGACAGTTAAAGGGTACTGCGCTTCGGAGTCAAGAATATGGGACGTTTTTAGGAACAGGAAAAGCGATTTTGACAGTTAAATGATCGTAGCGTGTTCATTTCACAATTTTGTGGTCAAAATTTTAAAAATAGCTTGTTTAGTATCGTTTTATCTGTTTTTTAATACGGTATACCCAATTTAACCCCGGGCGAAGCCGGGTAACGAAGTTAGTATGCATATAATTTGGTTACTTAAATTTATTTATATAATTGAATATAAGTTGTTAATTTTGTGTAACTCTAAATAACTTAACATATTATTAAAATTTATTTTACAATAAAATAAGCTTAAAAAATTCACGTAAAACCAAAAATTATATGTAAAATAAAATAAAAAATCAAACACTTATGAAAAAATCACTTGTCCTGAAAATATCAATATGCCTATAATAATAGTTAACAAATTTAATCAATTTTATATTTGATTTAATAATGAAGGTTTTTTGTAAGAAAACGATAAAGTAATTTTATAAAAACTCAAGGTTATAACATATACAATATCTAACCTATACTATTAATGCAACACATTATTACCGTACTATCGCAGATATTAATCAACCAACCTAAAAAATTTACATATTTATTATTAATGTGTTATTCTGGTTGCTATGGTAATAATTCGAAACTCTTTCAAGAAACGTTTGTTGATTTTATAGGCCTAACCTAAAATTATGTTAAATCTTTGGTCCATATCAGCTGTTTTATTTATAGTGTAACAATATGTTGGATTATAAATAGATGTTTGAATTATTATATTTCATAGGTTTTCTAGGCCTAACCTAAAATTGTATTAAACTTTTGATTCCAATCAGCTGTTTTATTAATAATGTGTAACAATAATTATGTTGAATTATAATAGATGTTTGAATTGATTTTTACTTTGTATTTGTATTTATTTTGCTAAACCAACCTAAATAAGTTGTTGGTTTGAAAAAAAATTCACTAATTTTAGTGTGCTAATTTGATTGATTTGGTAATGAATGTAAATGTATAAAAAAACGATACTTTGGTTTAATACAAACAGGCCACACCTAGAATTTTGTTGATAAGCATTTGATACAAATCATCTGTTTCATCTGTTATAGGGCTGCTTATGGGAATAACGAATTTTCGCATTTTCTACCCTTTAAATTCCAAATTTTGCAAAATCCTTTCTTAGTGCGCCTTTACACTATTGGAAGGATGTACCTTCCAAATTTCAAGTCTCTAGCTTTAATAGAATAGGCTCTGCGTTGATCATCAGTCAGGACATTGCATTTTATATATCGAGATAATAACATTCATCACTATTAGAGCTAAATAAAAGTATTTTATGTAGGAAGTGTTTCTATATTAATAAATTCACGCAAGTGAACTTTGACACTTGTTGACTGACCAAGGCCGGAGCCTTATTTTTAAAATTTTTTAAATAATAATTGTAGGGCAAATGAAAGTACACTATTCTAAAAACACATAAGAAAATACTATTTTTAATGTTTTTAAATTATTCTTGTGGATTGTTAAAACCCTTCAAACTTTAGCAACCTGTTATCTCCCACACTACTTGTTATCAGGGCCAGAGCACGCATTGTCTCATGTCACACACTTCCTTCCCCCGCTCTGATCACTCAATCAGGATTAGCGCTACCAAAGAGGATCAAACAACAATTTGCAAGGATTTCGCGCTACAAACTCAACTCGCTCGAACATTGGATCTACATTATTCATGAAATTAAAACATAGTTGTGTTTTTACTCACCCTATAAGCCTGGAAAACTTTTCCCTTGTAAGGGCGATATGTATTGTCGATCAATGAACAAGGGCGCAACCTTGCAACTAAGATGAAAACTGAGGCAGCTGTTCAGAAACATGTCGAAAGTGGAGATTTATTCTTTTTTCACTTTCACCAATTTCTTAGTTGAGCTGCAGAATCCCCAGCTCCATTGACCACATAGTAAATGGTCCATTTTAATGAGATTAACAGTGTCTATATTCAAAAACTAAATAGTTTTTGCCACATTTATGTGCGCACGTGGTTTTTCTTGCTTAGTTGATAAATGAAAGAGTTTATTTGAAACACTGCCGCCGCAAATTTTCCATACAAGAGAAACTAACACGCACCAAACAAAATATCCCACCATTCCAAATACGTTAACAAGCTTTTTAAAGATATCTCAGTGGATCAATATTACTGTGAAAATAAAACCAGTTTTATTTAGTTTTACATTTCAAAATCATCACAAATAAGGTCTTAAAGAAGACAGCTTGTAGAACAATTTTATTAGAGTGAAGCTTAGATTCAAACATATACCTACACAATAAACCTGGAATTTCTCGTGTGTTATATTTCTTACTCTTAAAACTTCTGAATGTTCTTATGCAAATATTAATAAACTTATTAATACAAACTCGTTTCAACGCCAAAGTCATCTTCTTCAGTGATGCACGAGCTAGAATAATCAAATATAACTTGTTTCTAGTTATAGTTTAATTATTATAGTTAGTTATAATGGCGACGTTGTCGTTGAAAATCGTTTTAGTAAATAAACGTATTAGTTGTCACATTCTGTGTTCAAGTTTTGCTATATCAAATTAATTTCTTGTTTAAATATAACTAGGGGAGGCCCTTACTAGTTACCTTCACGCTCATATTTAATAATTATAACGTAAAGCGTTATAAAAAAGAAATTATGATTGATTATAACTGTTAAAAAAAAGGTGTCGTCGAAAAACTTGAAAGAAAGATAAACAAAATTTTCAAACTAATAAAAAATGGTATATGTGGATTAATTACTCACCTACATTTTATTACTCTTAATTACCTTTAATGCTCCTCGCTTATTATTCAACTTCAACTACAAAATTACTTCTATCTTCTTAACCTCCACTATAAAAAATTATTCACTATACAACTCACCTCAGCTTTAACTTATAAATCCACATTTCACCTTAAAAAAACCTCCTTTACTTTAAATTACAAATCCACATTTCACCTTAAAAAACCTCCTTTACTTTACCTTACAAATCCACATTTCACCTTAAACATCTCCTTCACTTTAACTCTTAAAAAAATATATATTCCACATATAACATATCTCTATGCTTTCTTGACTTTATTATGCATATCATTACTTATAAAAATTCTTATTACCAATTTAATTTTCTCAGGTTATGAGTTCTTGACTGCGAAAGTACACGCTAGATGGACATCATGGTTAACAAATGAAATTTAAGACATCGTGGCGAAACAACTGTGCTTTTACTCACTCATCTTAATAAAGCAATTATACAGAAACAAATTAGCCATTATCATGTGAATAAAGTACAACAAACTATCAGAAATTAACATAAGATACAATCTATAGCTAAGTGAAATAGGCCGAGACGCAATTTGAAATTAAAATGAAGTTACGTATACAAAAAGATAAAATTTTGAATGCAGACTGAAGTTCATTAATTATTATGGCCATTTATACTTACAAAATTGTTCAAACCAATGTTTGTACCTAGGATTTATAAGATAACTTTGGATACTCCCTTACACTTGATGATCTCGACGCATTAGAAATGTAGTCACATGGTCATATATGCACAAGTTCAATTGATTCAATATTTACTCATTGAATTTCCACGCCGAAGCGCACACCAACGTTGTAACCTTCACTGTTTACATTTTAGCCTTCATTTCTACTATTTCACACTACCAAACCATACTTTTGTAAATATTTCTACCTCAAGACACACCAACTCGACTTAACTCGACGCCATATTCCATGCTGAAGAAGGCGTACATGGCCTTTTTGATTAAAGCAAAGTTGCACTATCGATTAGATCAAGTTCAGGTTTTTACACTGTGCACTGATATAGACGTTTATATGTTATAGGTTTTTACATATGGTTTTCTTCAACTTTATGACTTCTAATTATTAAAATTGTTCGTTATGTGACTATTTATCTTACTCTTTTAATTGTTCTTTTTTATTATCCACTCCACTGTCTTTGTTTTATGATGAACTTTTCTAAACATCTTTTTTATGATGAACTTTTATGTTATGCATCTTGTTATATATATGTTATTATCTTATGTTATATATGTTATATATCTTTACTCATTAATGTCTTTTTTATTTATCAAATATTTAAGTCTGCTCTTTCAATTATTTATTTTATAGTCTGCTTAATTTTAATTTTATGTTTATCTGAATTATTAAATTTTAACCATTTTGCGTCTTAAATAAATTTATACATGTATACATGATTTATAAATATTTATTAATGAATCTTGCGTCTCTTTATCTACCAGACCATCCTTCTATGTTTTAGACGTTATGGGAATTTGCTTGCTAAATATATATATTTCTGTTACATGGACTGTATGTGTCACATAATTTATGTTTAATAAAGATGTAGGATTAATCATAACTTAAAATCTAATGTGGCAAATAGTATCTAAAAAATTAATAGCCTTTATAAATCTTTAGTGGTATTTCAGTAAACAGCTGATTATTTCACTAACACTGAACATTTTCAATCAGCTGGAGCTTTATATTTTAAATGGACATATTATATGTTTTAAATAAACAAATAATAGCCATTTAAACACTATTTAAGTGTCAAAACTTTCTTTTAAATTGTCTATAACTTTGAGTACTTTCTTAGCACTTAAGTCCACGTTTGTATGTAAGATATGTTATAATATAGTTTTAAAAGAACCAGAATGACCTCGGCCTGTTACCAAACAAAAAAATAACCTATATAGCAGAAATATAAATTGTTTAGGAATCAAATTATCAAAGTCAGCTTTTTATAAAATTCTGATAAGAAATAGCTTCCACAGTAGTACTAACAGGTAAAATAACATTTTCATTGGAATTGAAACACAAAAATGAGATCTTATGCCAACAGATTCAATTTATTTTAAACGTTTTAGAAAAATGTCTACCCTCCTCCGGAAGAGGGTTTTGGAGGGGGTCGAAAGAGTACAAGACACGGCTTTTGTGCTTCAGTTTGTAAACGGTGGGCTTTTTAAACAAAAATAGGAAATTTGTAGCTTAGGAAAATACCTTTTGTTTAAGACCCCCATGCAACCTTTTAAAGTCTTTAGATTTCTTATTTTGGAAAAAACAATAAAAAACGCAACAAACTCAAAATCGTGCTAGAAATGTTTTAAGAAAACATCTGTATAGCGGGAGACTTGGCAACATTTATAATATGTATTAAATTTAAAGTATGTTGCTTACGCCATATCTTTATTTTAAGACCATAAACTTCCTCCTAAGTGCTATAATAGAACTCACGTAATATTAAAAAATATCGCTATTTACCTAATCCGCATCATGCTATACTATAGCTACATATAGGCATAATAAGAATGAATAGTTTCATTTAAATTATAAACTGTATGCATCGATCTGTATATATGTGAATACACAACTTTACATACACACTAACATAACAGCTCACACTCACGTACACAAACATTTAATATATATTTATATAATTATACATACCCTGCGTATAATGTACAATATATATGTCTATTGTATCCTGCCTACATAATAGATATGCAGAGAGTGTATCACCTAACAGAGAGTGCAAAGTGTTAATTTTTATTTACTTACCGGTTAAAATTATGTTTGTGGTCAATACTATTTGATAAAACGTGGATGATAATATCAGCTCAACATGAAATTAGATCAAAACTGATACCAAAATCAAACAATCTACTTCCAGTAGGAGGTGTCTTAGTATAACAGAACTAATAAGATTATGGAAATCACCAATCATCCGTCTGCAAACACCTGCTTGCGAGTTAATCTGCCTTGTTAATTAAGGCGTCATATCGTTTGTCGAGCTTTATTATTCCTGAGACCGTGGTAAGTCGACATACTGTCAGTGAAATGGGCAGGGTCGTATAATCCCCCAGGTCGTACCGAAGCAATCAAATTGGTGGTTATATTGTTATCAAACGCGTCTATCGTATTTTGCTTTCTGAAACTCTGTTGCTATTTTGTCTCATTGAATAAAATGAAAATTAAAAATGTTGTTAAAAATACTAACCTAGTCCCCTACTTGCTTCGCACCAACAAATTGTGTCAGTAAAATAATTTAACATAGTTCATTCTTTAGATACAAGATTTAATTTATAGGTAGGCCAAAAGTAATCATTTTAACTTTTTTATTATTAAATTGTCTACGCCCTTTTTGTCTTCCTTAACATCAATCAAAACAATCTTGATATTAAATCTCTTTATATAGTTTTATGATTTTTGTTTGTTTGTTTTTTATTTTAGCTTTTTTGATTTTGATAGTCAAAACTCGAAAAATTTTATTCAACTTCTTTCTTATTTGCTCTTGTTCATTTACATTTTATGTTTCTAAAGCTAACGCATTTTATGTTTTAACGCAAATTTAATAACGTGATTTAACTTGAGTGAAATAAATTTATTTTATTTTTCCTCGATAAAAATTTCACATGCAGGGAAACAATCAAAACTAAGTCACATTTTTGAATTGATGATTTTTAATTTTCTTATCAAACGTGTAAAGTTAAAATAATGTGAAGTCCTACTGTTGTTTGTGTCTACTGATGTTTAAAGTTTAGATATGAGCTTTTTTGTAAAGTATATTTATTGGAATTATAATCTATACTAATATTATAAAGAGGTAAAGTTTGTTTTTTTGTTTGTTTGTATGTAGGGGTATTCTTTGGAACTACTGCACCGATTGAAAAAATAGTATTACTAATAAAAAGCTACACTATCCCTGAGTAACATAGGCTATAATTCATTTTGATAAAAACATTTTTTTATTTCGTTATTTGTAAATTAAGTCGGAAGAAATTCTTAGATTAGGGATAGACTGTTAAATCAACACATGTATTTACATTTATTACCATAGCAACCCAATTGAATAAAATAACAGATAACAGCTGTTTGTAATAATATTTCCATTAACAGCTAATTTCAAACTTTGTATTTCTAACTTTTATGTTAGGTTTTTATTAAAGTGTAGACCTGACCCTTAATGGTTCTTTTGACCTTTATTGGAACTGCTGTTGTAAAATATAACAAATAATTTTATTTGAACATTTAACATTATTTACCATCTTAGCTTTGGGGTTATTATAAATCATACACCTTTATTATAAATAAAACATAACATGATTATGTGTATAGAAGATTCCAACTGGGTTGGAGTGCGGAGCACGCAGGTGTTTCCCCTAGCTATTTACAGTATCTCCAAAATGTGTTAGTGATGTTATGTCGACTTTGTAAAAAAAAAAAAAAAAACAGCAATCAATGAAACTGATTTCGAATATAAAATTTCATATTTTCAAAACATTTTGTCCTATCGACTTCGAACTTGTATTTATAATTCCTTTACTAATTCCCACTTTGCAATTAGTACCCTAAAGTTATTTTACTGGTAAGCCTACCTTAAATTTATTTTGTTTTATTTAAGGCGTACAAATAGATTTACAAACTTTTAGGTAGGTCGATTTGGAAATCATTTCTTATCGAACACCCACTACTGTATATGAACCTCCAGGTATATGTTACCTCTCTAACTTTCTAAAGATACTGAAATAAAGGCGTGATTAGTATGTGCCTTTTATACGGCATTCGCTGAAATTAAAGCAGCTGTGGTTGTTTTTAGAACAGCTGATTACATTGTTGACTCTTGTCAGGTCGCTTCGCTTGTTATTGTCTTTTTTTAAGTGATTAATTTACGTGTTCTGGTTCTTGTACCTCCAAGAAAGTTTTTATCGTAGACCATCATTTTACGTAACAGCTGGATTCAGGTGGTCCTTGTTTGATGTGAACTCCTGAAGAGTTTCACTGCTAGCAATTTGACAGTTATTTATCAGTGGTTCCAGGAATATCTCCCACCAATCACACCACTGTAGACACTATTGCTTTACTGTAAGGAATGTTTGGCAACTGCCTGATTTCCCGAGAAGCAAACCTCCCTTTCCCATAACATTCCTTCACCAACAGACGCCTATGATGAATTTAAACATATCCAAAGCCAACTGCCATTGCGAAGCTTCAGGAACAAATAACAAGATTCGTTACAAGTACACAACAACCTCTTTTCACCAACATGTTCGAAAAACTAAGCTACGAGAGTTGAATAAAACTCAATGTAGGGTATAATATACAGCATTTGTGTGTTAAAAACTAAAGTTATGCCTGACAAACTTACTTTAACTTTTATATTTGTTTCAAAACAAATATTTAAAACTTTACAATTTTAGTTACTGTTAAGTTTGGAGCATTACGTATACATAGATCTCTTTTAAAAATGAACGTATAAATAATTTAAAAATTTTACTGCTGAATACGATAAGAGTTATTAATACAAAATTAATTAGAAGTTGTCTACAAGAAATGTAATTATTCATTGTGTTGGCAATAAAATAAAAGTGGTTTCACCAAAATTAGCGAGATCCTCAACTGATTAAACCATTCTTGTTTTAACCAAGAAGAATTCTTCATTTTATCCAAGAAGGTTGATTTTTAAGGTTTTTAGAACTTTATACATTTATAAACAATAAAAACAGCATTTAAGTTAATTTTAGTAATTTAGTCACAGCTTTAAAGACAGTGATTTTAAATCTCACTCAGAACAGCTTCTTATTTGCCAAAAAATGCAACAACAATATTAATATATATGATCAAACATTTCTCCGTTTTCTCAACCAGTTCGTTAGTTTTGCCGACTCGCCGGTTACTGCAGAATCAGCTTGCTTGACGAGACCTGTCAACGGAGAGTGATAATGAAGACATTCCGGTGAAGCTTTAACTAACGAGTCAGCTGGCTGCAGAAGATTGAATGAAGATAGGCGTCACTAATAGCCTCGAATAGCTAACAGCTGACGTACCACCCCTTATGTCGTGCGTCGACATCCCTCATTATAGAAGCGCGTAAACTTTAACAATCGCACCGCAATAAAATGAAATATAAACCGAAAACTGGCGTCTAACCAAATTCTACGACTCACGGTGAGTGTGCGATCTGACAACTATGCCGAGACCTTAATGTAATGGATAATTAATTGTGAAGTTAGAAATACATTGTGTTTTAAACTTCAGGAGGTGATTTTCAACAAAAAATAAGAAAAAAATTCCTGTTAACGTGTGTCAGTAAGTGAGTAGTTTTGAAGATATCCGCCATTTTGTTTTTCTCACAAATATTTTATATCTGTAGAAGAGTTAAACGTTCTAGTTTGAAAAAAAAAACCAATAACCAGTTTTAATTCACGGTTGATTTATGTTTTATACTACACAATTTAAAAACTGTAAAGTTTAAAGAAACGTGTCGAGAAACGGGTTTTCTCTAAAAAAAGTCGTACTTTTAATTTCCTTTCGAAAATTGTAATTAATTGTCGAACAATCGGACGATGTAGAACTAGGTATATTAGTTGGAAGGACACGAAATGTCTGTACATTATTAAGATAGTTTTATAAATTCTCAACGAATTAACTTCTCGCACGTTCTTAATGTAAACTCAGAAGTCTTCAGTTTTTCAATTAACTTCTGAGTTGATTAGCTGGGTTTTCAGTGTGATTTTTTTTAAAGTCGGATCTTTAACAATTATTGTTTATTGCACTCGAAAAAACGTATTCGGATGACAATAAATTTATTAAAATTTGTCCATTAGATCTTGTAAAATATGCGGGACAAATCCATTACTTTATAAAAACAAACTATACATTTCTCAATATTAATAGGCATATTACCAATAAGGTAAGGCGACTTCCACTCTTCTGTAGAAGCCCTACAAATTTGCACTCCCTCCCACCATTTAAACACGGCTATCAAACACTTACAGAAGACAGAGATTACCATCGTTAGGACTCTTTACGTAATACCGACAGTATTTCACCGGCTACGTTGGGTGCACAACTAGTGAAATGACTTGCGCGATTTTGTGTTTATGTGTCTAGCTGTGTATATGTATATTACCTATTTATTTTAATGTGCTACGATCTCTTCGGAGTGGTTAAGACCTGAAGATGGAGTTACGGCTCCGAAACATGTCGTCTTAAATGATACGACAAGAAGTCACGTGACGGACAAGGTATTATTATTGTTAATTATTTATAATAGTGACATGGTACCACAAACATGCAATTCAAAATATAAAGTTCTATTCTGTAAACTCATTTTTGACTGTAATTATCATGTTAATAAAACCAAAAATGTATTATTATCCTGTGACAGCTGATTTCGAATATATGAAGTAATACATGAATACATGAAATAAATTAATGTCGTGTCGGTCTGTTTATTTCGAAAAATAAAACCTTCATCTTTGACTTTAAGGTTAGGAATAGATGAGAGTGAACCATATTAAAACCAATTTATAAAGAAAGAATTAAACTTACAACTATGTCAACTATAATCGATCATCCTTGCGATTAAATTTATTTTTTCAAGATTATATCTCCTAAAATAATGCAAGAGGAGCGATAGGAAGGTTTAAGCTCGCAGAGGTATCCAAGCTTGTAAGTAAAGCTGACAAACAAAAATTAAATGAACTATAATTTACTTCGTTTTGTTTGACGTTAGTCTTCACCAGGATGTCACAACCACATGTTAATTGCGTAAAAATAGGCCTAACCTGAAATCAACTCGTGAATTTGTTTTATAAAATTTTGTTCTCATTTATTGCTATCAAATTTAGATTTTAAAATGTCAAATAAATGACAAATGGGCCTAAATAAAACTCGATATAATTACTGTTTGTTTACACCGTTTACTTAAAAGAGTGTTGAAGAATTTACTTTAAGAGTTCAAATCTTTTTGCAACTGAGGATAACCAATTTTTCAAGTGATTTGTTGTATTTAAAGTAAAATAGATATTATAATGTATTCCTTACATTTTGTTAAAATAGGTTATATGTCAAACTGTAATATTTGTAGTTGAATGGCTGCGCACCTGTAATCATTATGTCATGTAGTATTCATTATTTCGCAACTCTAGTTGTATTACGCCAATTACGTACTGCTGACGAAGTAATTGACAACTACCGCCGCAAGATAGCACTGGTGGTTTGAAATCTTGTTCGCTTCATTTACATAGGTACACATTGTTTTTAATTGAATGTGCATCCAAATCAACTGTTTAGTTACACGCTATGGGCAACTCAAGTTGTGTAATATATGCATGCACACAATAACATAAAACGTATGATGTAATTAAGTTAATATACTTATAACTTGTGATAGAGAGACATACATGTGTTGTATTAAATTAAAGGTAGGCCTATTTCTACTAAGGTTCAATAAAAACTCTATTCATTATTTTGATGTGAAGTGATCTCATCTCCCCTTTCATCTCACTCTTTCCAATGACCAATTGATATGTGGTCATTGCTCTTTCTATTCCTCTTTCCCCTCTAGCTCTCTCTTTCCCTTTCTTTCTTTCTCTCTTAGATCACATATCTTCTTATGTTCTTTAGGTATAACAAAATGTATAAGATGTTATAACCGTGGTGATGAATTGTACAAAGTGTTTATATAAAATAAAAGTAATGACAACAAATATTCTAAGCGGAAACAAATTTTGTTGTATGCAAAATGAAAACTTTTAGTTTATTAATTTAATTTAGATAAGTAGTAGTTCTGTGAGCAGTAGACCTCGCTCGTTGAAATAACAGACGTGGTTTTAAAGGACTACAACTCAGCAAATGCGACGAAACGCCAATCGGGCTCCTTATCTCTCCTCCCTCTCCACAACTCACTCACAGTCACAGCGGCCACTGAGGTTTTGCTCTCTGTCTCCCTCTCCATAAAATTATAAGGTTTTATGAAGATATCTAAAGAATAAACGTATAAAAACATGGTTAAAATACGAAAACGTAAATGATTTTTAACAAATTTGAAGTTTGCGGCCATTTTGTGAACTTACCGTTAGAGATACGGAAAAAATCAAGGAACCAATTTTGTAGAACATCAAATTTGCTACTCGCAAAATCGTATTAGTATTTCAAGTCGACTTATGGTTAAGCCACAAACTTACTTTGGAAAAAAGCTTATACAGAAAACGGTGCGGCCTCCATTGTTTTTAAGTGGTTAAAAATAAAAAATGGAAAAAACCGTATACTGTATATACAGAGCTCGGCCTAGGAATAAGGAATATGCGTACAAAAAATCATGACAATCGGTCAAGGGTTTTGTCCGTAATAGTGAGACCGACACACAGACGAAATGTCGAACGGTCGAGTTAAAACGGAGATCTCGCTTCGCTCGGTCAATTAGATATTTAGTTGAATATTTATATTTGAAACTATTTTTTGTACGACTTTTGTTTGTTCAGGAGGAAGGTAGTTCCTGTGACGAATAAGTTGTGGTTTTTGGCATTGTTTTGGTGCCATCTTGTTTTTTTCAAAGGCTCTCTACATAAAACTATTTTGTTTTAATCATACTGTATTTACAATTTTAAGTTTTTATTCTTTTCACATTGTATTATTTGTCGCTAGGTCAAAGTTAGTAAATTACGATTTCAAACATATCAAATAAAGAACAATAATGATCATAATTAAATGAAATACAATTTAATGAAATGATTCTATTATTCACACAAGATCTTAAGATCGACTGATTAATAATGGAATATTTCAATGCGTTATCAGGTATTCAATGCATGAATCAGGTATAGTTTTTCACGTCTTTCCTGTACTTGTCGCTGGTTGGTAGGCTTCATTTCCGGCGTCGCAGTGCCCACTACCCCGGAAACCTCGCGTATACAAAATATTTTAAAATAAATACTATTTGATGAGTGATGAAATAACACGAAAATATATTAATTAATGGTATAATATAATTTAATAGTAATGCAATCGTCGTAAGTTATTGCAATTATAAATAAAATATGGTACTTTTAAAGATATACTTACATTTCTCGATTTCCTTTACAGATACGGGATTTTTGCTAATGAAATTTTTTGAAGAACATAATCTGTTTAATAAAATGCCGTTTAGAGCATGTTTCTATCACGTCTCGTTCACGAGATTTAAGCGCTTTTATAGAACGCCCCCCGCGCTACTTCCCCCCCTCCCCCCAAGTTGTGCACCTGCTGAGAGGGCGACAACATCGGTTTTGGTCATCTCCAAGATGCCCCCAACAACAATCAAAAGTCAAAATGCGTTACACTTTCAGTGCCTACTCAATCCCCTATAGATGCCGGACTAGGGGTCCTTCTTTGCCCTTCTTCTCGGGACACGTTCCAAGATTGAGACCACTGTATGTATGCAAGCGTGAGTGTGATTTTGTCTTCTGTTTTTATTGTATTTATATTTTACTTTCTGAAGAGGAATGTATAAAACGCGACAAATATAAAAATTTTACAGTTTTTGTACGTTATATTTTGAAGGGTATTATTATTGTATAACTTTATGGTTAAGCATTTTGTTATTATTATTATTGATGTATTCCTTTTGTTGTACTTTTGTTAGATTTTTCGATGTGCTGTTGAGAGCCATACAGTCGCCTAACAAAATTTAGATTATTATTAAATTTTTAAGCTATTTTGTTTGTTTCTTAATGTTTTAAATTTTGTTTTGTTTAATTACTTCGGTAATTACATTCTAAACACTGAGAGAGTGTAGATTTTTTTTGTAGAAATAAATGTTTTTGTATGTTTTTGAAATGTTTTGCCTACATATTTCTATAGTTCTACCTGAATGATTTTAATAAATTTATTGTAATTGGAATGCATTTTTTACTTAGGGCCTACATTAAAACACAGTTACAAAATAAACTACTTTTAGAAAGTTCACGCTGCAAATTGGATAACTTTTCTGTAGTTAAGGAAAGGTCGTAGCTTTCTTGAGTTTATATTAAGGAAATGCAAACAAAAATTGGATCATATGAGATTACAATATTACAAAATTGGATCTCACGGCTGAACCCTGACGTAGTTCAGTGAATTTCAAAAATTAAGTTTATATGTTTTAGGGTTTCAACCAACTATTTGGCAAATTTTTCTACTCACGAAGGCGCTAAATATCTTTGCTCGCACCGAAGATGTCCCCAAATGGGGAAAATCGGGTACACTTATGGTTTTTTCCTTTTTGATCGATTTTTAGAGAACCAGCCTGGCTATAATGTCGTGTAATAAAACAAAATGTGCAAAATAATTAAACATACAGTATGTATTATTTTAGATAAAACCACAAAAATGTTTAATTCTAGTAAGAAATATCTCAAACAAAATTTTACTTTAAGTAAAAAGAAGGCTGTTGGATTTTTGTGGCTAACGAACTCGTCCCAGTTACTTAAAAATCCAATGTGTGTACCAAATGTAGACCAAATCGGGCATAACATTCTGCCATAAGAGTGCGAACGCATATACAAACATATATATAACATTTTAATGACACCCCAAAACGTGTCCTGGGGATCATGATCGGTGCTCATTAACCACTCTCGACGTTCGGTCTCACCACAATAGTCGCTGGGATAGCTCATCTTTATTATTGAAATTCGCTAAAAAAAACTTTCCAACTGAGCTTACATTATAAATATCGTCCCATTAGGAGTATACATTTTTGTGAACAAAATAAATTTGTATTCTTTTATAGCATAAACCTTTAAAATGAGAAATTTTAAAACGTTTTAGAATTATGTTGTTTAGTTTTAAAGAAGACATATTAAATAAGTTTTAATCTCAACTCTACTCAACCTGTATAACAAACGCCGGCCTAAGTGTAACTTGTATCTAAACCCTATTGTTGCGGCAAATTTTTTTTAAGGTTAGCACTTATCTCACAATTCTAACTTTTCTTAACAGTCGACTCATAACTATGCAGTAACTATCTTATAATTCATTGAAAAAACAAGCATGCATATTCTGGTGTATACTACTTTACCCGTTCATTTTATTTACTGTATCCTACCACATTTAAAATTCTTAAAAATAATTCTAAATTTTATATCTTGACTGTTAATAGGGTATGACCTAATCCTTCATTTGTACAAAATCAATGTTTAGATAGTGGTAACTCTACCTTTGGAATAGTCCTGGTCTCTAAGGTGTGTGTATCTTGTATGTAAAATTTTGACTCAACAAATTGCAATACGTTTTGTCTTAATACATATTGTCAACATTTGTATGTATGAAAATAATAATGATACAATATTTCCTTATTCTTCGTCAAAGAACGGATAACACTTTATTTTGAATTGGGCAATATCGGTTTCTCATGTATTTTAATAATGTATATCCTTACAATAAATTGTTATACTTGATTAACAACAAATATGATTACTTACCTTATAATGAAATGCTAGGTTTGTTCGTGTTTGCGGAATAATATGAATTCTTCCATATGCATATCTTTCTTTATTTATGCATATATAAATGTTAAACAATATTTCAAATTGATATATATCGCTTAAATAGCCAACTTTGTACGACTGTTTGCAAGTTCATTGATGATAGCTGTTTTCTTTTAATTCTAAAACTTTATTGAATCAAGCTTTTTCAATTAAAGATGGATCCGCTTGGCTCCGCCCAAATTACTTCGCACTATATATATACAAGTTTGATATATGTATCAATGGATACCGCTTCTCCACCACTCTAAATGATCCAAGTTCTTTTGCCCTGATCAATCATCATTTCAGTAAACATTTGATAGTGTACAATAATTTGTTTGCATTTGCTTCGTATCAGGGGTGGGTGAGCGGAGCGATCAGGGACATAGCCCTCAAATTAACTTATATATTTTTACATTTTGCACAGAGAAGAAAAATATATTCCTTCTCTGTGCATTTTGTCAGTTGTGGCCAGTACAGACAAGACCCATCAGGTGGATTCCCAAGATACCCGTATTTAGACAATTAATTAAATCTATATAAATAAAAATTGTAATATCGTTTGTTCAAAATGTTAAATTTCCAAAAGGTTTCACCGATTGCTTTCAAATTATGACACAAAGTTGCATTTGAATGTGTTTGTGTTTCTACATACTTTTTTGAAAAACGCTCCATCTGCTGGACATAGAAATAATATAAACAAGGCCTATAATAAATAATTTACGGCAATGGGAGTACAATACTAAATAATAATTAAATATGTTTATTGTTGGAATAATAATAAAATGTTTGCTCTAATATTTCCATTAACAGCTGTTTTCAAACTTTGAAACAATTATTTTTGTATTTCTTACTTTTAGGTTAGGTTTTCGTAAACAATGCCAACAATATGTGTTGAACGTAAAACTAACTCACACTATACTAACTTCTTGGGTTATGTTTTGTTTAAGTGTAGACCTGAGCCTTGCGGTTTCTTTTAACCTTTATTATAACTGCTGTTATAAAATATACGAAATAATTTGATTTGTTCATTTAACATTATTACCATGTAAGCTTTGCCATCTAATGTTACACCTTTATTATAAAAAGAAAATAACATTTGTGTATAGAAAGGGGGTGGCGTGCGGAGCATGCATGGGCCTCCCCCCTATTATTATATAAATTAGTAAATTTCAATAAATTTGTAAGTGGTAGATTCAAGTAATTGAATTTGATTGAATGAGTTTCTGTTTACTCTTCGAACTAGCAGTATAAGATTGAGAGAATATAAATATTTCTTTAAATTATTTTTAGTACTCATCTCTTATAAACTAATCGAACGCCTCGAGCTAAGTAGAGTGCAGTAGTTTATCTGGATGGTCTATTCTCGCTTGCGTTCTATCCCAAAGTTGTGAGTTCAAGTAAGATAATATTATAACTATTATCTCAAAGCTATACAACTAGAGTGTAATGAAGTATCTAGGTACTATAATTGCTTTGGCAATTATGAGATAATTAATTAATAAAACATATGAATTTATGCTTTTATGTTAATAATAAAGTAATGACCTAACTAAAGTTTTAAGAAAAAGAGTTTATATTCTTTATTAAACTTGGTCGAAGTTTACAGAAAAAGTACTTTCTTTAAAATAAAACTCATAAAATAATATTGAAGTATATTTAAAGTAACATTGAGTAGTAGTATCATTGACTATCGGGAGATTAGGGGAAAGTAAATAAATAGATTAAATAGATTGAATAAATGTTCAAAAATTTATTAATTTAAAGTTAAACTCATTTCTTGTAGGCAAATGGTAAACAGATGTTTACCAATTTAATCAAACTACTCAATCTGACTCGATGATTAATACTGAGTAATTGATAATACTCTTTGATTGTCTTGTATTATAAAATAAGTATCCAACAATTCATACTGACATCTATTATACTGTCATAAAGACTTAAAACGAAACAAGTTTTTCAGAAAAAAGAGTAAAGTTTAGGTATAACTTATTTTATTCTCACCTGAAATGAAATAAATGGATTTTTTTATAAAATATCAGCACTCTAACCAGCTCACAGATCTAACATTAACTTTCGACTGATAGTCCATTCAAAAATGTGTTAACGTAAAAGGTTTTCAGGGAGTTTGGAAAATTTGTGTTTTTTATAGATTTTTTCGAATTTCGACTTTGCTACCTCGTATCCTTGCCGCTTGGTTTGCTTAAACTATCGTACCTCTCAACAGTGCAATGGTTGGATACTATGATCGTTTTAGCCCGGCGTTTTAATCTTATTGAAAACTAATCACATCCACAATGACAAATGCACCTATCACTTCCTACTCCCCTTGTCTTCCTGGTCTTGCAGAGTTGTTCCTAGACAACAGTTCCACCTATTATAACAACAAAGAGCCACCTATTATAACCTTTTCAAAGACTTGCAACAACAAATTCAAATCTAGACCCGAGCACACATCTTGTATATGTTAACCCTAAAGAATCGTTATAATACAAAAACACATTCCATAGGTCTAAGACAGTATTATGGCACTTAAATTTGTATTGATTGGTACAAAAGCTGTAAAGGATTTATTAGTAATAACACTCTGGTGTAATGGACAAAAACTGACGAGTCATCAAACGTTCTCCGACATTATTAACAGCCATAAAGCAACATAACAGTATAACGTAGGACTAATAACAATGGAAACCTTTTAACAGTGATCGTAGTAAATCCTGTTGTATGACACGTGTGACGTGAAGTTGCTGGTACGTTTTGATGTAATTTATACTATGTATAAAACGGAAAGGATTTTACGTTCGTTTCAAATTAACTCAAAAAATACTCAACTAACAAAATAAACCTTGCCTTTCGTACTGTGCCTGGTTGTCTGAGTGGCAATGTATCACGTTTTATCAGACATACATGGAGCTGTAATGGTGAAAGATAATTTGAAAGAATGTGATTAAGTTGTGTTTTGTTGCTTTCAAAATTCAACCCGTTAGTAAAAGTTAGAAAGTATAGTAGAAACTACGGTTAAATTGACATTTGAACTGTTGCTAAACTAAATTTGAAATAATTACTATGGACATTTCGTTTTAATCAAACAGCACAAAATAGGGGGCTTGTGCATCAGTTTAAAAGTGACGTTTTTGATTGTATTTCAAGTCAACAATTATAGATGGCAGGAAACGTAACTTTTGTTTCTTTTCTTTGGCATTAGGTAGGCCTACATAATAGTCAATAATTTGATTGATGTTCATCATTAAAAAATGCCAAACAGGAACTCATTTTGTTGTCCGTTCTTGTATTTTTTGTGGCACTATCGAGTATCTAGACCATGTTTAAACGAAGAAATGTGGTACAGGCGCAGACTTGCCTAGTTGGATTATTAAAAGTGGAAAAGGCGATGATAACCACTGGTTTTCGCCTTTAAAAACCAAAAAAAAAATGTATGTACGTGGAAAACGTGTTATTGCAGGAGCCAACAGGCCTTTTTATATTGCCTTATTTTCAATAATTAGAGTGTCGTTTGAACAAGCTTATTTGAGGAATTTTTAATTTCTCTTTAATGCACCTTTTTCTAGGTACAACCGTTAAAGAGAAACATTAAAAAATGCAGTGGAAAATATAGGCTTAACCTATATCCATTAAGCGCTTGGTCTACTAAAACGGAGTCTGTCGTTATCAAAGTTTATTTTAGAAATGAGCAAATGTATGTTACAGATAAAACTGAAATGAGATTCGATCAACTGTATAAAGGCTGAACTCCACGTGGTATCATATTTAGGGGTAAAAGCAAAATGTTTAGCAAACAAGAACAGTTATGCGTTCGGTAGAATGAACTCGCTCTTCTCCGGCTTTTGTTTTGGTTCGTTGTTATAATTTTGTACAATAAAATACAAAATACTTTTTTTTTAAGTTTATTTTACAAGGACAGGTCTGAACGTCAGCTTCTATATAATCTACTAGGGGAGACCCCTGCGTGCTCCGCACGCCAACCCCAACGTAACCTTCTAAAAACATATGTTATGTTTTATTTATAATAAAGGTGTAGGATTAATAATAACCTCAAAACTAAGACGGTAAATAATGTGTTCAATTTAAATTATTTCCTATATTTTAAAGCAGTTATAATAACGGTTAAAAGAACCAGCAAGGCTCAGGTCTACTCTTTAAAATCCTAACCTAAAATTTAGAAATACAAAAATAATTGCTTCAAATTTTGAAATCAGCTAAAAAGGTTTTTATCGAAATGAATCATAGCCTATGTTACTCAGGGATAGTGTAGCTTTTTATTAGTAAAACTATTTTTTCAATCGGTTCAGTAGTGCCAAAGATTACCCCCTACATACAAACAAACAAACAAATAAACAAACAAACAAACAAACTTTACCTCTTTATAATATTAGTATAGATAAATACTATCTATGGATTTTCTAAATATTGTAAATTTTTTATTAAATTTAAGTGCAACATAGACCACAAAGAAATTTAATAAACTGGGCCTGCAGAACTAGAAACTATTAAAGGTTGATTTTTATATTGAGTTAAGCTATTGGTAAAATCGAATTTTCGTAATTACACCATTGTTAACTGTAATCTAGAGATGCATATCATTATAAAAATGGTATTGTTTGTTATTTAACTAATCAAAATGTTATATTTGTTATAGGTAATGAATCCAAATACACGTTTCACCAGAAAACAACTAATCGAATGGTTACGGTATGTCAATCATTTCTTTTAGTTATTCTATTTTTAGTAAGATTTGTGATTTAAATAGAATTTAAGATATTGCAGTGCTGGAATTTTATTCACATCCTCAGATATTTTTCAAGCATTCCCAACACAAAGGCTTAATTATTAGTGTTCTCTAAATATACTACCAACATTATTAGTGAAATATGAGCTACCTAAAGATGAGACCTAAAGTCGGGGGTATGGTCAATGACAGCCGATCATGGTCGCCAGAACACGTTTCTGTGTCGTTAAAAATATTATATATATTGAGTTATATAGCCTATATTCGCACTCAAACGGACTCATTTTGCATCCGATTTGGTACAATTTTGGTAAACACATTGGTTTTCTATGTGGGTCGGACGAGTTCGTTACCGGTATCCAAAATTTTGCGATTGTTCGAACTATAATGAAATTTGATGCGATTATTCTGCAATTTTTGTTTTTACACGAAATTATCCCGTCTTGCTCCTCTCAAATCGGTCTAAACATAAAATTCCATAAAGTTATCCACTTCTCAAATCCACGTGAGGGATTTTACCGTCTAAGATGCAAGGCCGAAGTACAAACTCGCAAAGCGCGTTTTTTCACTGCATGCGAATAGAACCATCGAGTGGGCCGGGACTGGAGGCTGATGTGGAAACAATTCGACTATATATATATATATCGTACACGCAGGCAGCTATTCAGTGCCTTCGTGAGTAGCCTATACCAGTTTCTAAATAGTTCTAAAACATATAAACTTAATTTTGGAAATTCGTTTAACTCCTGCCAGCGGTTCAGTTGCGAGAGCGAATTATATACACTTAAAATATAATATGTTAAATAACACTTTCTATTGTCATTATTTTTCAGACAACTCTAATCAGTATGAAAACAAACAAATGAAGCTGCTAAACAGTGTTAAAACTGCTAAAGAAACCCTTTTACTATCAATTTGTTTCTTGTGAGCTATTATTTAAATTGCTTATTCCATACCATTTTTTTTTTTTTTTTAAGTACCAGAATAATTTAATTGCTTGTTGTTAGTATATTTAAATTTGTGTTAGTTCTGCTATTAATGAAATTGGTTTTCCATGACTAATTTGTTAAACTATTCCCTTTCCACAAATATTATTTCGTTTACTAACAAATATGTCCTATACTAGGGGAAACCCCTGCGTGCTCCGCACACCAACCCCGTTGGAACTTTCTATACACGTAATCATGTTATGTTTTCTTTATAATAAAAGTGTAGGATTAATAATAACTTCAAAGCTAAAAAGGATGGTAAATAATGGTAAATGTTTAAATCAAATTACTTCGTATATTTTATAACAGCAGTTATAATAAAGGTCAAAAGAACCAGCAAGGCTCAGGTTTACACTTTAATAAAAACCTAACCTACAAATTATTGCATCACAGTTTGAAATCAGCTTTTAATGGAAATCAGCTGTTTTATCTGTTATTTTATTCAATTGATTGCTATGGTAATGAATGTAAATACCTTCAAGGAATATGACGGTTTATCAATGTAGGCCTAACCTAAGATTTTTTCCGACTAAATTTACAAATATTGAAATAAAAATGTTTTGATTAAAAATGAATTATAGCCTGTGTTATTCAGGTATAGTGTAGCTTTTTATTAATTAGTAAAACTATTTTTTCAATCGGTTCAGTAGTTCCAGAGATTACCCCTACTACAAACAAAAATTCAAACATTACCTCTGTATAATATTAGTATAGATTTACGAATGATAAATCTAATTCAAACTAACATAATATATTCATATTTATAATAATGGAACGCGTATTACACTGTCGTCATTGAGCTTTGAGCTCCTGATTATCAACCAATGATCCCCAAGAAAACTATAACCGAGATGTGGAGTAAACAACCAGTCAGAGTGAGACACTAACTAAGCCTAAGATTTACTTTGAATATGAAAAATATTGAATCCTTACGAACCTGTAGATAGATGGATTATTCAAAATTTGAAAATTCGTAGATAAACTTTTATGTAATAATTTTACACGACCAGTGTTCCCAATAACAAAAATATTACCTCTGGAACACACATCCAGTATTGTGTTTATTACCGAACAAAATCGATATCGAAGTTGTCCGATCAGAGGACAATAAAATATTGAGTGTATAAACGTAAAGCGATTTATCGCTGCTGTTTATTTCGAAGTAATATTATAACAAACAATAAACCCGAACCGATTATGATGTTTTACGAGTTATAAAAGGTACTTTAAAATGCGATGTTTATTTTGCTATCAAAGAAATTGTTTCGATATATTTTATGTATATTTAGATAAAATTCAGAAGAGTTTAGGGGAAGGGGTACTATCGCAAGTGTTTAACCCTTGAACACACTTCTCTCTCATCTTGTTTCAGACATTGAGTTATTTTAAATTTAAAGTATTATCACGCAAATTAAGTTTTTAAATAATTTGTTTTATTCATAATATTATTATATTAGTGTTTATATTGCAGTATACGATTATGTATTCTGTAGCGAACAAAAAATTTGTTGATGTTTCTTTTCAACAACTACCATTTCATTTGTTACTATAGATGCATGTCTTTCAACGCTGTAAAGTCACAAAATTATTTAAAATAATAACTACGCCATTGGTTTTGAACTCTGTCGTGCAAAAAATTAGTGATCTTTCCTATTATCAATTATTGATATAGTATTTCACTGGAGTAAAAGACAAGAGTACACTTCATTAATAGTATCAGAAGTTGCATTTTCGGTGCGAGATCGTTTTTAGAAATTCGAGCAAATGTCGAAAAGTAATTTTTCTTCAAGTATTGTTTCGGGATTAACTTTTAAACATTTACGTAATCTTCCAGTGCAATCATTAATTTTCTTTGTATATTTTAGGCGTCATCAATGACTGAGTTGTTTATTTACAATAAGCCGATTTTATATAGCGTTTGTTTGGCTGTCGAGATGTTTCTTTGATGTTTGATCTTTGAACCTGCATTTTTAAGGGGGAAGATTCACTTTTTGGGTAAAAAAAATCGTAAAATTTTTTATTGCAAAAGTGTATTCCCTGGTTTATGCTGATTAAAAATATATATAGTTTAATATACATATCTTATCATTTTATGTATTAAAACATATTTTGTAAATTATTTCCATTACTTTTCGCAAAATTTAAGGCCGGATCCACTTACTCCACTTAACAGTGTAAACCATACAAATTTACAGTATCTTTTTTCATACATATAAACTCATTAAAAAAAAAGAAAACAGAATTAGGAGGAGGCTACTTAAGAGGCAGAAAGAAGATAAACAAGATGAGAACTACTCACCAGGATAGTTTTAAGTCATTGTAAGTAAAGTTGAACTTAAATGCCTGATTTTCGTAACCTTATTTTGCAACACTTCGGTACCCTTAGGTACAACAATTATCTTCTAACCCTGCAATCCAAAATACCTAATTTTTTTCTGATCACTGGTTGCTATAGGATCAACAATGTATAGCCTACTAGGATTTTAAAAATATATTAAAAAATAAAAACGCAATAAAAAACATACAATATATATTTTTTTTATACAAAATTGTTTTGTTACATGTTAATTTTTATTATTTTTTCTTGAAACTAGTACATTTTGTGTGGAATATAAGCAACAATATATGTGGCAAATTTCAGGACAATAGGTCAAGTAGTTTGAAAGTTATTGGTATTTAACTAACTGGTGAATTCCCCATTTAAATAGCATTGAACTGTAAAAGAGCATCTAACCTCTTAAGGGTCCGCCAGTGTGTCCATATATTTATTTGGGCAACGTACGTTATTTAATACATTAATTTTCTTTCAAAGTTGTTACTTTTAACTTTGTACTTACAGTATTCTGTAATCGAAATTTGTCCTGGTCTTAAATGCCATGGTATAGTCTTGTTTCAGAAAACTTTGTCTATTTTTGTGCTAAATACTTTTGATATTTCATTACAATAGGCCACGATCTCGGGAACCAGACATGGATTTTATTACATGAGTTTTGTCTAAGACTACGTCTAAGATACTTCCTTCCTGTAATATATATATTTTTTTTCCTCCAGCTTTAACTTTAAGAGGTCGTTTCTGCCTCTTGATAGGGTGGAAATAAAAACTTATCACCGTTAAATCATATGTTAGTAAAACAACTAACTGCTGAAACAACAATGCATCAATGCACTTCCGTGTCTGTGTTTTCTTGGCATAAGTTTAATTGTTTTAGCAAATATTCATTTCCATGTTTTAATAAAGTTTCTTCCACAGTAAAATGCAAATTATTGACTAAAACTGTTGCTGGAGGGAAAATGTTAGTATATCTTACAGGAAGTATCTTAGACGTAGTCTTAGACAAAGTGATACTCTCCTCCCTTAAGACTCAAATAACTATACGTGTTTGTGAGTGTGTTAGTGTTTTGTTAAGTGTTCTATTGCAGTAAATGTTTCTCCAAGATTATTAACGGCTGAATAGTCGAAACCTCCTTTTAAGAATACGACAACTGACTGTAGTGAAAAAACAAACACACAATTTCTAGTAAACTCTACAAATTCTTTCATCAATTAATTGGGCCAGACTTTTTAAATTTTTTTTAGAATTTACTAAACATTGAGCGTTTGTTTTTTCGTTAAAATATAGTTCTGAAAAGTACCTTCGGTCTATAGTGTAAATCGTATATTAGGTCTATATTAGTGTACTAGCTGCCCGATCCGGCTTTGCACGGGTATACAAATCAAAGTTAAATGTATATTAACAAAAAAATATATCAATAAATATATTACACTGTGTATTTCTTATGAGGATTTTTAGTAACTTTGACCCCAAACCACCCCTAAAATTTCGAATTTGTTGAAAACCTTTCTTAGCAAGCACCTAGTGGTCTAGAGGAAGCTACATACCAAATTGCATTCCAATCCGTTTGGTGGAATTTTTAGTAACTTTGACCCCCCCCTGAAATTTCCAATTTTTTAATACCTTTCTTAGCAAGCACTTAGAGCCCTAGAGGAAGCTACATACCAAATTTCATTCCAATCCGTTGAGTAGTTTTTTTGAGAAATCGTGATGAGTCAGTGAGTGATATTTGGCTTTTATATATATATAGATAACAACAGTCGCAATGACGACAAGCCAAATAAATAAACTTATATTTACGAAGGTAAGTTTGACTACAAAAGCAGAGAAACAGTAATATTAAGGTACCGTGGTGCAACTCCGATCGTTTGTAACGATCCATTCTTCATTGAGTAGTTTTTTCTGGATCCCTGAAGTATTTTGGATCTCTCAGTAGACGTATCACCTATTGCTGTTTACTTTTATACTCTCCGTTTCCTCGTTTCACGGTTAAATGTTCGCTTAAAAAATGTACTTGTTAAAATAGTGTATGTAATTATTAAAATTAACTTTTTATTTTAGTTTCGTCCTACAATCCTTATTATGAGCCTCAGATAACAGGTTTCGGTAAAACTTCAGATCTTCTCAAAATATGTTAACATTTATCATAAATTCCATAAAACTTAAAAGTTGAAACACTGATAAACAACAAAAAGTACGCAATATTTAAACAATTTTTATACCGGCACATATTTTTAAAAGTATAGAACTCAAAGTAAGCTGGTCAGTTTCAATTTGCTGGTTCCTTTATCTGCACAACTACGGTTACATTTGTAGAGTGGGTTGTTCACTGAATTTGTTAACTAAATAAAACAGCTGTTTCTAACGCTTAGTTTGCATTTAAAAGAAACGACAGTGCTACTGATAGAGTAAAATAAAACTTATAGAGCAAAATAACAAATTTCCCCTTGCTCTAATCAGACATTAGGAAACAATAACTTTTGGAAGTCAATGCAGAGAAAATAGCTATGTTTGGCTTTATTATTTGTTTTAAATAGAACTGTTAGTGAAAAAAAGATTTATTTTCATCTATAGTACTTATATAATATTTATAATGATTCAAAAATGTCACCCCTATTTATAATATTCCAGCAGTTATCATTCAAGTAACTTAATGGCATTCTAAATATGAATTAATTAAAACTCACATTATTATGTGTATTGCCAGTCATTACTTGTGGAGATTATAGCTTGGAGTGAGGCATTGTAATATTGTAAACCAACTTATAGCCCAGTCGGTATAGGTTAAAACTACCAGTAATTTGCAACACGGCTGAATTTTTTTTATAAGTACATTTAAGTATGTAGATTAACATAAAAAAAGTTTACCAGTCTATCGATTTCCCAAAGTCGAAAATAAAATCGATTATCATTTTTTTTTTGATTATCCTTAATATTTCGAGCTGGGATGAAGATAGAGAAAAATAAAAAATACCACCGTGTAGGGGAGGTATTTTTGAACAAAAAAGGGCATATGTATTTATTTCGTCCGAGCAATAGTTTATCTGGAAAAAATTCGATAATGCTGGTATGTATTTTGCAGCAGGGGAAATCACTAAAAGGGGACATCTTATTCATATATGAAGCGTTAGCTCATTCTAAATTAGCCAAATTTTAATATATCGAATTGAAACTTGGTATAAGAGTTACAATATATATTTTAAACATTTATGCTGAGTCTCAGCTTATTAGCTTGAAAATTACCCGATCTAGAGCCACTTGACTTATCAATGGGTTTCTCGATTTTAGGAGTACCGGACCCACCAATTCATTTTAAACAGCTCCAGTTTAGAAAATTTTCAAAATATCAACCTGAAAGATTTTTTACAAGTTAAATATATAGATTCAAACAAGATCAAGGAGTATAAACCATTTTTATTATTTACTTTTCAAAGCACAAGTAACTTAAAAAAGTATAATTTTAGACCTTTCTAGATTTTTCATCCAAACGCTTGATTGAGTTAATCGGCTGCAGATTAGTCAATTTTTTAAATATAGTTTTTAAAATAAGTATAGCAAAGTACAATTGTGTTTTTAACTTCTCTGCCAATTTTTAAATCGATATGTTCAAAAATGTCGAAAATGGAGTCGTTGAATCCAAAGGTGTTATAGTTAAAACGAGATAGGTAAAACAGAAGACTATTTTCAAGGTCCTCGTTTTTAAAAATAACATGAACAAAATCGTTCATACTTACTAAGAAAATTTATACTGGTGTACTCAACTTGTAAAACAAATTTGATGTTGATATTCCAAAAATTTACGAAACTGGAATAGATTGAAATTAGTTCGTGGGTCCGGTACTCCTAAAATCGATAATCGAAATCGACTCCTAGATCGGGTCATTTTCAAGATAACAAGCTGAGACTCAGCATAAATGTTTAAAATATATATTTTAACTCCTATGTCAAGTTTCAATTCGATATATTAAAATTTGGCCAATTTAGAATGAGCTAACACTTCATAATATGAATAAGATATCCCCTTTTAATGATTTCCCCTGCTGCAAAATACATACCTGCATTATCGAATTTTTCCAGACAAACCATTAGTCGGACAAAATAAATACAAATGACCTTTTTTGTTAAAAAATACCTCCCCTACACGGTGGTATTTTTTATTTTTCTCTATCTTCATCCCAGCTCGAAATATTAAGGACAATAAAAAAAAAATGATAATCGATTTTTTTTTCGACTTTGGGAAATCGATAGACTGGTAAACTTTTTTGCATGTTAATCTACATACTTTAATGTATTTATTAAAAAAATCAGCCGTATTGTAAATTACTGGAACTTTTGGTCTAAAATCACCCCTACCGACTGGCCTATAAATTTAATACAGAAAGCTGTATTAAAAACGGTATTGCACTACTAGGGCTGTTGTTTTCCACAAGTTCTGAGTTTAATTAAAGAGTAAGAATCAACTCCTATAAAAGCATATAATACAACAGCTGATTTCACCCATCATCTATAAACCTAGTGTAGATTATAGTTTGGGGTTATGTTTACAACTTCAATCGTTATTATTTCTTGGGAAGTTGATTTTTTTTAAATATGAGTAATAGAACTAATTAATACTATAATATACGTTATAATATTTGTTTTAAGGTTATAAACTATATATAAATACAACCTTTTATCATCAATATATTTGTTTATACAAATTAGGTAGGCCTAGATACGTATGCTTTTAATGTTGTTTGTGATTAGTTTGTTTTTTAAATTGTGTATTTCTAATGTGTATCTAATTAATCAGCCTGTGGTTTTTCACGGGGGTTTACTAGTAGTTTAATAAAAGTCTTAAGATATATATTTTAAAATTACAATGACATAGCAGTAGTAGTAGTAGTAGTAGTAGGACGTAGAAATTTAACGTCTTTCAAAACATCTTTCGAACAAACAACGTTTTTAAAAAATATATGAACTGTTTAGTTTTAAATGCCAAATAAATGGTTTGTTCAATTGGGAAGAAATATAGCATAACGCGTATCATATCTACTTATAGAAAGCTATTTTTTCGATCGCTTTTTTTTACTTCTCCCTATAATTTGTTTAATTGTAATTATTTTGCGTAACGATTTCATACATGTGCCAGCTAGAGTAATAAAGAAGGGAGAGTAGCGTATAGATCAGTTAATTCGTTATCTAGTAACTAGGTCCGAACCTACACAACCTTGGTTCCAACTTTACCATACAAGCCTACAGTTTTATTCGTGTTATTTATTATTGTAAGGTACGTGACTATTTAAAAAAAAGATACATTATATGTTTCACGGTATGTTCGCAAATAAAATTATATTGCTTTCGACAAATATTAACTACACTAGCAAGGTACTGTATTATGTGTTCAAATGTTTACATAATACTGGATAAACTCTTTATTCCGTAATGACTGATGTTCAATTATGTTATTAGTAATAATTATTCAGACATTTGCCATTATGTATGTGCTGATATTAAACACATTTTTTACATTTATGTGTAGACCTAAAACTCTGTTTTTATATTCTTGCAGTTTGAGTCACTTGATAGCGGGAGTGATAATATTCCCGAGACGTGTAGTTTATTTCGATTTTAACAAATAAATTATGGAAAATGTTTCAATAATCACTAATAAATAACATTATGGGATAAACATTTAATTAAAAAACTATTTACATAAAAAATATATTGTAATAAGTATATAGTGTACTAGGGGACTCTAGCGTGCTCCGCACGCGAACCCCGTTGGAATATTCTATACACATAAACATGTTATGTTTTCTTTATAATAAAGATGTAGGATTGATAAAAACCCCCTAAGCTAAGATGGTAAATAATAATAAATATTAAAATCAAATTGGTTCGTATATTTTATAACAGCAGTTATAATAAAGGTTAAAAGAACCAGCAAAGTTTAGGCCTACACTTGAATAAAAACCTAACCTAAAAGTTATAAATACAAATAGTTTCTTCAAAGTGTGATATCAGGTGTTAATGGAAATATTAGAGCAAACAGGTGTTTTATCTGTTATTTTATTCAATTGGTTGCTATGGAAATTCATCAGTCTAGGCCTAATGTAAGAACGTTTTCGACTAAATTTACAAATATTGAAATAAAAAAATGTTTTCATCAAAATGAATTTTATCCTATGTTACTCAGGGATAGTGAAGCTTTTTATTAGTAAAAACTGTTTTTTTAATCGGTTCGGTAGTTCCAGAGATTACCCCCTACATACAAACAAACAAACAAATGGTTACCTCTTTATAATATTAGTATAGATGATCATTGACAGAGGCATCAAGTGTGGTGACACCTTTTAACACGCTACATTCATTTTAAAACTTTTCAAAAATAAATCTTTTCTGAAATAATCTTTAATTCCATGCTAATACCACTATGGTTATAGGCCTGTATAGCAAGCATTCTTAGAATTGGTTATAAGCCTAATCAGATTTTAAATTTTAAATGTGTAAACTTTTACTTGACACCATCAGTATGGCATACAACTTTATTCTTTTAAACAGTTTTTACCATGGAGTTTATTTTGGGTATACTTGCAAGAGTGGTCTATTATAGTTTTACTTAAAGTAGTCAACAGTAATTTGTAAATCGATGGAGCTGAGAAATATATTCCAATTATAAAAGATATTTTTAAGTTACTAAGGTATTGTTCCTCATTACCAGCCATAAATCCAACTACTTACTTCCTCATAACTTAGTTTCGGACAGAACGGAACAAGATGAAATTTCATTTGGCTCTTATTAATTTTAAATTCCAAATCATAATCTCGTATTTATTGCCAATTTATTACAAATGAAATACACAAATAACTTGTTTTAACCTTTGGCTATGAGAGGAAAATCCAATCAACCGATATCGTCTATAAAAACTATTTACAAAGTTATGACGGTTTACAAAGTAAATATGATGTAAATACAAACAAAGTCTGAACTCGATGATTGGAGTTTATAGAAGCTTTTTGCTCTAGTCTAGAGAAACAGACATCCTTGAAAAACAAACTACGATGTGAAATTGAAACCTCGTTCATCTCTCATTAGCGTTACGCAAAGCTTTTAAAACATAACAGCTGCTTCGCTTTACAGGTGTGCAGTAACTGCGTTGTAACTTTTTTGTACGTTTTACAAATTATATAAATGGACCTGGTAATTAATTGACAAAGCTGGTTTGTACAATTAAATTAGTTGTGCAAATATTACTAAACTAGGGGAGAATACTTCGGAAAATGGGCTATCATGTGATGTGATGCTTTGAAAGAAGGTGGATGTGTTAGTAAGTCATGGACGTAATCAAAACTCAAGACTACATTTACTAGAATAACAGCCAATAGGTGCACACAAAACAAACTATAAAAGGGATGTTTGGGATCTTTGTTCACTCGAAAAAAATATCTCTCGAAACCCCATTTTTCTTCCACTTTCTTCAGTAAAAGTACTGCCTCTAAAGCATGATTAAAAATGATCCTAACATTTAAACTTTCCTTTGATAAAATAATCAAAACTAGTCCAGAGGTTCTCGAGAAGAGCCTGCTCAAACAATGAGTTGGCAATGGGAAGTTGTTTTTTTCTTCAAATATTCTCAAAATCATTTTACAGTTATGCAGATTGTCCGTGGTATGTATTTATAAGTCCCCCCATTTTGATGTACTATATTTTTAATGGTAATTTTTGTTCTTTTTAGATTTAGAATTAAATAAGCTTTCAAACGTTCAAAATCGATTTCGAGTGGTCAAACCAAATATCGTTGTGTGGCATATCGTTTGAAAGCTTATTTAATTCTGAATCCAAAAATAAAAATGATTAATATTAAAACAAAAATAGTACGGCAAAATGGGGCCAAATCGAAAACCACGATTTCGTTGTGTTTGGCCGCCATTTTTAATCGGTTAAAAATATGGATGTGCAAATTTCACAGTTGGTTTTTTCTTGAAATTCTACATCTAAATGCTGTATCACATAACCACCTTCCTATTTAGAAAAAACAAGTTACATTCAAAATGTCGGATCCAAGATAGCGGATAATTTTTTTGAAATCTTAATAAAAAAGTATTTTGACATATTATGTTCCTCAATCACATCTATCTTCAAAATTTTCCTTATATACGAAATATTAAACCGTTTCCAGACTAATTGTAACCCTGCATATGTAATGTGTATGTATAAATGCAATTGGTGATGTTATGTCGATTTTCTTTCTTTTCAGTTAGAACTAACTTTTGTAAATAATTGTAGTTAGAAATATCAAGTGTATTATATTAATTTTAATTATATAGGCTGTTATTTTTGTTATTGGTTGATATTCTGTGATGAATGCAATAAGAGGATGAGGTTATGTTAGTTTCAGTTATATAGGTTGTTATTATTGCTATTTTGTAATGAATGCATTAATAAGATATGTGCATGTAGTTGGATACCCAGCAGATGATCTATGTAAACATCATTGCTGTAATTGTGCAGTAACAAGAAGAATCATGATTTTTATACTTTATTATATTAAAGCACTATTTTTGTTATTGGTATTTTTTATTCTCAAAAACATTTTATAAGAAATATTTCTTTCGTGAAAACTGTGAAATAGTGCTCAACTTTACGACTACGAACAGGCATCTGTTACTACGGGTAAATTGCATTTGGAAATATGTAGGCCTACTATATGTTACACTCACTATCTATTATAGCTTTGGTTATTGTAAAATAGCTTCTGTACCTTACTTTAGTTTTCCAACACAAATCTATTCTGCTTTTTTACAAACTATACCGTAAGAAGTTTACAAGCGACACAGTCATAACTTTACATTAGATTGTGTTCTGCAGCCAAATGAAACGGATTTCGCTTGATGTTTATTCAAATAGATTTTGTATAACACTAAAGGGAGGACGATATTACCGAATTTATTCCCGGCGATAAACAGTTCTGTATTTATATAAGCAAAAATATCCCCAGTTAGGGCGTCTTCTTATGGTTGTGAATTCGCTTTTTTAACGTCGTTTATACGACATGATCCATAGACCTTTAGTGCTTTGTCGTTAAACGTTCATAAAATCTGAATCTTTCTGAAATGAGTATTTCTTGAGGGCGAGGATGTGGAGGGTCGGCCTTGCAGCTTAACCCTCCATTGTTGTAATGAATTGCAATCTAGATCCACTCTTGATTGTAGCAAACGCATGAGTCATTCGAATATATTAATCGTAGTTTTAAATCGAGATTTACTGTGAAATTTATAGTAATTTCCTCTATCTTTCGGGCTTTAAAAATAAGCCCAGTTAAGAGTTAACATATTATATAGATTAGTTGGCGTACTATCCGTTTTTAGTTAAAAGCCCACAAAAAAAATAGTAATTTTTGAAATTCGGAAACGAGGGAGACCTGGGATTGCCTACCGACACCCTTCTTTATGTGTTCTGTACTTTTTGATCTAGGAAAGTAATTAAAAATTATTACAAAATAAAGCCTATGACAAATACATTAAATAAACATTTTTTTCAAATTTTTAGGATTACTTTATTTTTTATCCATCGTAAAATTTACAAAAAAAGTTACAAACCTTTGTACAAGTTTTTATATTGTATGCGTTTTATGATGTTTACAACAAACAAAGATTATTTAGCCTTTTTTTTTAATTATTCCTATCAACCGACACCTCACTTGTCTAGGTGAGAAAACTTGTGTCATTTTAAACCATTTTGCCCTCTTAATAAAAACATTAAAAATGAGTCCCAGCTATTTAAATATTGTGGCGTAAACAAGTATTTCGATGACCATGCTAAATTTCATTGCGAGCTTTAAAAATGGCAGTAAAAATCGATGAAAACAGAGACGTTTAAAGACTTCTTACATCAATAATGTTCTTACACAAAAAAAAATAAACACCTTTTGCAGATGTACAACTACCAGAATGTTTCGACCTAATTTTTTTGTTTTACGACCGCTATACCCCAAAACCATCGTAAACTCAAGAGTATATATTAATTTAAACACTTTTTAACGGACACGATACATGCCGTAGTTTCGCACAATTATTTAGTGACTCATACATAAAGTATAAACTGAAACATCTCGGTCTAAGGGGACAAAAGGGGAAGGTTTTTAGAAATTCTATTAAGTCATTGTAAATGTAATAAACCTCATAAGAGTAGTACCGAAAACACTGTTTTAAATTGTTTTGACAACGCCTACTATTAGCTCAAGGGTCGGTAATATAGGGATTGAAGAAGAAATTAATATCTTCCTATTTACTGTATAACAACTTTCAAAGTTATTGTAAACCTTCTAAATATTATCCAAAAATTTGGCTGAAACGTTTTTTAACACTACCAAACCTCACTGAAAAGGGTTACCAAAAAGAGATCGCAGAACTAAAAACTAATTAGCCTACTCCCTTAGTAGACACAATGTTGTGTACCGTTTTAAAATGGTTGTAAATGTTACCAAAGACTTTCTTCCAAAACATTTGTTTGTTAACTACAACCTTTAGTCCAAGGTGTGAATAAATTTTTTTGATGCGTAGGAAGTAAATGGGAATTTTGAATCTACGTGCGCCAGAAGACTGAGGCGAAAATGATTTGATTACCTTTTGGTTTGAACCTGTAAGAAAATGAATTATGTATATAGTAACAAGTAGAGCTTGTCAAATTGCTCAACATTATTACAAATGTAATTTAAAATTTTACAACTTGCAGTGTCTTGGAAGAATGCTGTTACGTGTTCTTTCTTTGAGCACTTAACCAATGTTTTCCAAACTGCTTTTAAAATAATAATGTCTTACTAACAAATTTTTAAATAATATAGTTTTCCTATTCTACATGTATGAAAGCAAGAGAGATAAATTAAAAATTTTAAAAATCTCCGAATGGCTGAACAGATTTTCTTGAATCGTAAATAAGAACCCTCTTGATCAAGTCACCTTTCAAAAAAAAAAAAAAAAAAAATCGGTTCAACCATTTGGGAGATACGATGCCACGTCGATGCGCGCGCATTTATTCCAGTTCGGTGTTATCAGTAGTCACAAATAAAAAAATTATTGCTGCCTACGGTACGGTTTGTGGTGCTGGTTAATTTATAATTATGTTTTAAATTTGTTTGTTATTTTAAATTATTGTGTTTTTAATCAAGTTTTTAATGTGTTTTAGTGTCAATTTTTAGAATCTACGATAGATGTAATTGACAAATGAAGGGAAATCTGATAGTTGTAAATTTGAGGTTAGAAGTTATGGTAGATTAATTATAGATATTAGGCCTATGTTTGAATTAATTATATACATGTACTAGCTGGCCCGATCCGGCTTTGCACGGATAGACAAATCAAAGTTAAATGTATATTAACAAAAAAATATATATCAATAAATATATTACACTTTGTATTTCTTATGGGGATTTTTAGTAACTATTACCCCCCCAAACCCCCTAAAATTTCGAATTTTTTTTAAACCTTCCTTAGCGAGCACCTATGGCCCTAGAGGAAGGTACATACCAAATTTCATTCCAATCGTTTTTGAGATTTCGTGATGAGTGAGTCAGTGAGTGGTATTTTTATTATAGCCTATATATATATAGATAAGTTCAAAACGTGAGTATTATTTGGTTTGTACTTGTACAAACAGTTAAACCAATTTTTGTTTGGTTATCTAACTATAAGGAATATAACTATTGTACATGAAAAATGCCTTCAAACGAAGCTATCTAAAATTTTTGTTGGAAATGTTCGAGATAATTATTTTAACATTCTGATTAACTTCAAATGTAATATTAGTTTACATTCAGAAAAACAAACAATTATTATTTTCAAAAAGAAATTAATTAGTTCGATAAAATAGAACGAAAACATTTATTACTAGGGGAAACCCCTGCGTGCTCCGCACGCCAACCCCGTTGGAACCTTTTTCTATACACATAATCGTGTTAAGATTTCTCTATAATAAAGGTGTAGGATTAATAATAACCCCAAAGCTAAGACGGTAAATAATGTTAAATGTTCAAAACAAATTATTGTGTACATTTTATAACAGCTGTTATAATAAAGGTTAAAAGAACCATTAAGGCTCAGGTCTACACTGTAATAAAAACCTAACCAAAAAGATAGAAATACAAAGTGTGAAATTAGCTGTAAATGGAAATATTAAAGCAAACAGCTGTTAACTGTTACTTTATTCAATTGGTTGCTATGGTAATAAATGTTAATACATGTTGCCATGGACCTGCCACCCTTCTTTTTTCGGGATCACAGGGGTTTCGCCCCGATTTCGGACGCCACTTGCCCTGGATCACCCTCTCCTTTTATCCCTCAACTTCTCTTTTCACTCTTTCTTACCTTTTTACCTTTTATGTAATTTTACTCGAAATTCGGTCAACTTGTACCTGCCCGTATGACCCTTTTTGAGTGGTTGATGCGATGGCAAGAATTGGAAATTGTTTTTCTTTAATTTCCAGTTCTTGTTTAAAATTTTTAGAAAACTTTTGTTTTGTTTTCTCTTTAGTACACTAGCTCTTTTTCTAACTCCGATCTCGAGGTCGTCCCCGGTGGAGATATACTTGTTATGATCAGAAAACACTTTTGCCTCACCTGAATCCTTATAATTAGAGCACTTAATGATTTATGGTATTGTAGCCTACTAATTTTATAAATGATTTTAGCAACTCTTTCAAGAAATAACCAATTTATTGAACAAAATTACTATATTAAATTTACGCAACTGCGTTTTCAACACAAAATACAATGGATAAATTGTATACATATTTATAATTAATTTTCGTCGATATTTACCACTGTGAGATGTGAGTTAATTATTATTAAAATGATTTTACTTTTCTTACACTTTCCCCTGAATTTACTTTATTTTGTTAATTTAATTTATTGATTTTTTAATTTATTAAAAATTTCCTAGACTCGAAAACAACTTGATAATCTGTTACTTACAACCAACAAGATGTTCTGTCTTCGGTTCCCAATCCTGGTGGTGTTGGTCCTCCGGAATCCTCCTAGGTCCAGTTAAGTCCCAATGGCAGTACGGTTCTCGGCCCGTTACTCTTGACCGGAGTTTAGTTAGATAGGTCCTCGCCTCGATTTTCTTCAAGATTTACTCTCTCTGACTTATGCTGATGACGCCCAATGTCCGCTATTCTTGCGAGTGTTCCACTGCGATCGTTCCCTCAGCTAGTCTCTTGGAAAGCCCTTCTAGGATCTCTGAAGTACGTGGTGACGGTATGGTATCTAAAACTGAACTAACTCGACAGGTCTTCCGACTTTAGGCTCTCGCCCCTCTCCTAATTGGAAGATTTGTTTACATTTGTTCGGCGTGTTGATTCCTGAAATCTTTGCAATTTGGCTTTGAAAGTTTCAAACTGCCGTAACTTTCTTGTCCTTGGCCCAATTTTGGTTTTGTTGGTCTCATATTTTGTATGACGACCTTCTGCTCACGTAGCCCTTTGAGTTGAAGTCGTACGCCCTTTTTTCGCCGTGTTATTTGATTCGCAAGTTTTCGTTGAATTTTGAAATTTAATTCTGTGAATTTTATCAAATTTCGAATTTTCTTCTTCCTATCCTCTTCGTTTGGTTCCCAAACGAACGAATGTGGTTTTGGATTTCTTCTATCTTGTTTGGTTCTCCCGCTATGGTTGATTTTCAGAAGCCTAATTTTGCGCTGCCGATTTTTGTGTTCTATTCCCCCCCCCCCCCCCCCCC
>JAGFPH010000011.1:1360768-1405832 GCA_018207615.1 Philaenus spumarius | reverse complement strand
ATTTTACCTTTCTCACATCTCAAGTGATATTACAATGCATTTAACTATTTTCTAACCTGGTCTGCCATTTATTAATAATAATAATAATAAAGAATTTATTCCTTGCATATCATACATAATATCAGCACTAACACAATGCACATGCAACCATACATAAAAAGAAACAAAAATATATCTCAATAATAATAAAAATTTTCCACTTATAACTAAAACACAATAACATATACAATGAAAACCGTACATAAAAAGAAACTAAAAATACATCTCAGTAATAATATAATTAATCACTTATAACTAAACACTAATAATATAATATATACAAAGAGAATTAAACTATATACAATTTTTGTCTACACTTAATAATTGTGAAAGCTTCAAAAACTCAAGGAATTAGGTAACCCTGTTGGCGAAGCCAGTTTTTGGGTTTACCAGCACGAATTTCAAAAAATTTATTTGTAGAACAGGATGTCAATGCTACCACCATTATTTATATTAAAATATAACATTTTGTGATCTCAGCTAAGGCCTGTAACTACCTCCAACTAAGCAAAGCAGCGGAGAAAAACAATCGTTTTGCACCTAAACAGGCGCACAGAAAAGATCTTCAATATTCTCAAATTCAAGAAGCCAGGTTTTCAATTTTTTCAAAAAAGGTCTAACCCCATAAATTGATTTTATGTTAGTTGGCAATGCATTAAAGAATTTAGGTGCCTGGTATATGAAACATTTGTGAAACACAGTCAGTTTGGCTCTGGGTAATATACAATACCTCTCCCTACGCGTATTCTGTATATTAGATTTCGGCATATCTATCTTTCTTTTTATAGCCGCATTTAGGATGACATACACATATAACCTTCGCAAAGATAAAATATTCAACTGCCTAAATAAGGGCAAGGAATGTTCTAATTTTGATTTAAATAGAATTGATCTAATTATATGTTTCTGAGTATTAATTATAGGCATAAGTGTGTTCAGGTATGTACCACCCCACACCAACAGTCCATACCTCAGTTTAGAATTTGCAAGTGCATGATATACCACTTTTAGTAATTTAATGCTACAAAAAGATCTCAAATAATACATCTTTCTCAATACCAGACAAAGTTTCTTATTTAGTTCTTTAACGTGTTCTTTCCAGCATAATTTACAGTCCACCGTTACTCCCAGATACTTTAGGCTATTGACTCTGCCAATAGTTTCACAATCGCAACGAACATCAGACGAGCACGACAGTGTATGATACTTGACTTCATTTTCAAAAGATACTTCATTTTTCAAATCAAAAATTATATATTTAGTCTTTTTACTTAATACCATGTAATGCGTCGCAAACCACCTGATACAGCGCAAATCCCGAACAATATCCTTCTTTACATCCCTAAGATTTGGTCCACTATACACGAAGGCAGTGTCATCTGCAAAAGCAGTTAACTCTCCCCTGAAATTACCCTCACAGAAACTATTAATATATATAACAAATAACAAAGCACCAAGAACTGAACCCTGAGGAACCCCATTTTGGACCTTCATCTCCTCACTAACACTATTACCTATTCTAACACATTGTATACGATTCAATAAATAACTATTAAACAGTTCATATGTAATTCCCCTTATGCCCAATTCCCATAATCTATTTAATAAAACTATATGGTCCACTGTATCAAATGCTTTTTTAATGTCAATGAAAAGCCCAACCGTTTTTAGTCCCCCGTTTACAGAACTATATATCTGCGACATAAGCCTATTTAGGCTGTCCTCTGTACTCAGATTTTGTCTAAAACCAAACTGATTGTAACTAAAATATTGTATATGATCAAGAAACAATATAAGCCTCGATTTAATTGCTCTTTCAAAAACCTTTGAAAAAACAGAAAGAAGTGCTATAGGCCTGTAATTTTCTGGATCTCGCTTGTCACCCTTTTTAAAAACTGGTATGACTACGGCTGTTTTTAGTATTGTAGGAAATTCTCCCTTTTCAACACAAAAATTATATAGTGCTGCTAGATTATCCCCAATAGTAGGACCAATTTTTTTTAATAATGCTGTGTTTATGCAATCAACACCTGGAGATTTTTTATTAGGTAATTTATTTATTATATTTACAACTTCCTTTCCAGAAACAGGATTTAGAAAAAATGACCCACAATTTCTAGGAAATGAAAAAATGTTCTGGTCAATATCATCATGGTTAGGAGCCTGAATACTGTCTCTAATAGTATGTGGCACATTGACAAAATAAGAATTAAAATATTGAGCAATATCTACAGGATCCGTAATGTATTCTCCCGGGCTTATTATTAATTTATCTACAGCTACTTTATCGGATTCTTTTCCCAAGATTTCATTTACAATCCTCCATTGAGCGCCCACATCGGATTGTTTCTTTTGCAATTTTTCAATATAATATTTTTCCTTTACCCTTTTGACATCGTAAGATAGTCTATTCTTATAAGAAATAAAATATCTTTTTAGTCTATCGTTCAAAGGCTGTTTCCTACATTTTTTCGAAAGTTCGTTCCTTTTGTTTATTCGCCTGCACAACTCACAATTCGTCCACGGCTTTAATGGCACATACTCTTGTTTTTTACTTAATTCTACTTTAGTACTCAATATAAGATTTTGCAATCTATCCACAAACAATTTAAATGCTTCAGATGCAGAGTTTTGATTGAATAAGTAGTTCCAGTTTGTTTCCTCCAACAATTTAATTAAAGCATTAAAGTCTATCCGGGTACTAATGTTGTGGGCATTTTTTATTGTTTATTGTCACTACAATTAGCACTATTTTTATTGTTTTTGGTGTTAATAACAAAACTTAACAAACTATGATCTGTCAAATTAACATGACTAATATTTACAGCTGTTATAAAATTTTCCTTCCCTCTAAAAAATAAATGATCAATACAACTAAATGAATTGTTTGCTATTCTAGTAGGTTCTGTAACCAAAGATTGGAAACCAAACTCATTCATTAATAGTAAATAATCCCTTGTTAAAGGCTCATCTCGTAATATGTCAATATTTATATCACCAGTAACGATTACATTCTTACTTCTACAATTACATAAGATATTGTACAATTCAGACAAAAACATCCGAGGTTGAAACAGATGATGTCTATAGATAACTATAAGTTCAAACTTCAAACCCGGGTCTGAACAGGAAATCCTAAGACCGTCTGCTGACCTCATATTTACCATAGTTGACAAGCAATGATATTTATCTTTAGTGTAAACAATCACCCCACCAGCACGATGCAAATCATTACATTAACAAACATATTATACCCAGGCAACTTATAAAACTGAACTTCGTCACTATTTACCCAAATCTCTGATAAGGCTATAAAATCTGGTTTATTTTTTAAACTCTAGAAAAACAACAAACAGGTCAAAGTTTTTTCTCATACTACGTATATTCTGCTGTATAATAAAAATATTGTCCTTATCTATATTATTAAATTTATTACTTACAGTCTCAGAAGCAACAACACCAAAAAATTTCTGTATTAGTTATATTGTGCATATTCAATGTAATAACTGTATATCGTCTGAAGTCACTATTTCTTTCACCGGTTCCCCGTCGTCCTTCCTGGTAAGTATTTTTCCTCCCCTAATCCAGAGATATTTATATCCGTTATTTCTTTTGGCTTCCCTGGCGATCGCAAACAGCCTTCGCCTTCCGGGACTAAGACTTTCATTAATATATACAGGTCTATCCATATGCATATTCATATGACGTGTTGAAAAATCACGCTTAACTCACCTTTTCTGAAGCAACTCCTCCGCAACAAACCGTCTTACAAACTTCACTATTATACCGGGAGGCTCATCAGATCCCACTCTCTTCTTGAAGCGATGGCAGGCATCCACCATCTCACTTTCTATGGGAAAGTCCAACGCAACACCCACTGTCTTAATCACATTTAACACATCCTCGCCAGGCGTCACAGGAATCCCGTGAATTTCCAAACTATTTCGCCTTCCATATTGGTCCATTTCCTCCACCTTTATTTGAAGAGCTTGTACTTGCTTTTTCAAAGTGACATTTTCCTTTGTTAATTTGTCCAATTCTTCATAATGTTTTTCCTGGTTTTCATTTAGCTTTTCCATCAAGGCTCTGAGTTCATTTAGTCCCTCAAAACAGGTATCAATTGATTTTCCAAGTCCCTTTTCCACTCTCTCAAAATCTGTTTTCATTTCTTTCATCAACTCCATTATGTCTTCAAGTGTAACCTTTTTTGCTCCCACCGTACTCGAAAGAACCATGCTCTTCCTGCGAATCTTTGAACAGGGATCGCATCTCCATATTTGACTCTGGCTATTTATATATTCAATATCCTTGGCATCCAATTTAACACAATTTCCATGAAACAACCCTTTGCATTCATAGCAGGTAACTTGTGTTCGCTTAGTTGTCACTGATTTGGTACACACGCTACACAAAACAGACATATTCAATTGGTTTATCCAATTAAGGTTGGAAGCAGAAACACGCAATAAATATTCACTATTTAATATGATCACTTTAATACTATACAGACTTGCCTAAACATGTGCTATATACACTATAGGTAGCAGAGAGATAAGATAACAGAACCTTCCTGTTCAACATCTACAACTCAACTGCAGACTATTCTAATTATTTCTCCCTTTTGTTTTACTTTAAAGTTATTTATTTTTATTATTTAATTACGTTAATTTTAATTATGATTTTTTGTCTAAACCTTGCATAATTACCTTTTGTTAGTCTGTCGATTTTCCCCCCTTTTTCATTTTTTTAATTTAACTTTATTTTTGAAGTTATAGGCTTTTTTATGCAAATTAATGACTTTAAATCCCTTTTTTGTTACTAAGTTATTTTTATTTTGAAATGAATTTGGGCTATTCCTTTATAGGCCTTATTAGGTCTCTATTAGGCCTAATTAGTTTTTTGAATTCATTCGACACAAACAATTTTTCATTTTTTGGTCTCACCTTTTGTACTATAACTCCTAAATTAATTACTCTATTAAAAAACTTTTTGTACTGTTTTATTCGTCTTTTTCCCCTCTTTTTAATTAACTAAAATAATATACAACATTTATAATTATCAAAATTTAACATGGTTTTAGATCTGCCTAGCAACAAGTAGAAGCTGACAAACTCTTGCCGTTCTCGACAGGAATTTTCTTGTCCCATCTTGTCGATTTAACTTAGTACAATTCATATCGCTTCTGTCTGTTATTATTCTGATTGATAAAACGTTTAACTAATTTCTTTAATAACTCTGAAACTATTCATATATCATCAAAAACTTATTCTTTCTTTTATTTCCGCTTTAATTTTCTGATTCTTATGCTGTCTTTAGAATTTGAATTTGTTAACTTTTAATGTTTTGTGGTTCTAATTAGCAAGTCTAATTAGCGCCTTGCGACTTGCTAATTTCCGTCGCAATGTGTTGATTTATCAGTATAGGCCTAACCTAAGAAAATTTTTTTCCTACTAAATCTACAAATATTGAAATAAAAAAATGTTTCTATCGTAATAAATTATAGCCTATGTTAATCAGGGGTAGTGTAGCTTTTTGTTAGTAAAACTATTTTTCAATCGGTTCAGTAGTTTCAGAGATTACCCCCTACGTACAAAAACAAAATTTACCACTTTATAATATTAGTATAGATAATGGCAAATGTTTTCCAATGTACTACTTTTCAGAATGAAATAATTTATAAATAAATTCAGACCTTAAGATAAAACTATGAAAATAAACGAAATCTACATAAGCGCGTCTACATTCTCTAGGTTTTGCTTGTAATAGTCAAATAAAGGAAAATAGTGTAAATATAGGCTAATATTTTGCCAAAATTTAACCGATAAGTTAATAACTTTACAGGATGGGTTAAACGAACGTAAAACCGCCCGGGGGAGGGGAAAGGTGGGTAATGCATGTAAATTATTAGCTCATGAAGTACATGGACTATATGCAAATACTTGGTGAAAACAGTAGCACGGTTTAATGAATATGTGCCTTGGATTGCCTAAAGGTACAAGGTTCAGCTTCGTTAGCTTAACTTTGTATGGGGTGAAAAACAAACAAAATGTACGACATGTCAGTCATTATTGTGGAATACTTATAAAACAATTAAAAATATAATACATTTTCAAATATAAGCTGTGAATACTTCAAAAATAAGAATTTTTGAGGGTCGCTAAAAATTATTTTTGTGACGTAATACAAAAATATAATGGCGAATTTTTCGGTAGGCCATTCATTATTGAAATTACCAATTTTTTTACCACAGCGAGTAGTGCTACCAACTTATGCACGTTGTTGAAGTATTATCAACGTAATTAGTGTATATTCTGTATTCATTTTTTACACAATGAATGTAGGTACTATATGTGTATAAAAATAAAAATGATTTTATATATCTTTTGATTTAATTATTGTCGATTTGATCAGGCTTACGATTTATAATTTGTGTGTTTTTCACAGTCTGTTTATTATACGTTGCCTATGGAATACATAAAAAACACGTATGGGCTTAGTGATTTGTATAATGTATTTATAAATATTTAAATGTTATATTGTATACAGTTTTACGACGTATCGCCGGTAGCGGTAGGTAACTGTGTAAGGGCTTAGTTATGTTATTTTTACAATCTCACTAATATATATTTACTGACTAAAATATATATTATGCTGATGATAAGAATAATACTAAACAATATTAAGTATTTATCATTACTAATTATCATTACTACACATCTTTTATTTTAAGTTATCCTTGTTGGAAATTGTACGTATATTCTAAAAATAGCGTTAAATTTTAAAAAAGACATAGATGCATGGTAAAGAAATTTCAGTTTTACTTGTATACTACAACTTCCGATTATTGAAATAGTTATCAATCCAAGAGCATAGTAGTAAAAAGCATAAATATGCACTATGTTTCCAATACTAGGTAGTTTACCACCAAAAATTGTTTACTCATATTACCAGCCACCCTATATATTAATTACGAAATATAACTGCTCCCTTTATTATGTGTATTTTACTATTTTAACGTATAAGCTTTTAACTAAATATTATAGGATAACGTTCTCATTGATCAAATGTTTTGTGAAATTTGATTTTGCGGCTTATAGTCTCGAACTGGAAAATATCTTTTCCTTAATCTCATTCGGAAAGATCGTCCCGGCTGTCCAATATAATTTTTAGGTTAATCATTACAAGTGATCCTAATTAATTGAAATAAGAAGAATTAACTAACTGTTTAGACTAATCTTGTGTGGCTATCCTTGTTGGCAAATGTTAAACAATCGTGCCAAAAAGTGGGCTTGTAATAACAATATTGACCTCTGAAACTTCAAGCGTTTTACATTTACTCGTTTTTATCCGGAGGTCCGTAACTTTTCAACACCCTGTCTACATACAAATAATATAATTTTAATTAAGCCAAAGTTGCGACCACATCGTGACGTGTAAAATACTCCGCGAGTGTCATGCGCAGATAACGCAATACACGCTAGAGATTGAGTCGTTAATATTCGTTCCTAAATTATTCCTGACACTAAGTACATAATGAAACGGCAAATTGAATCGGTCCCCTTCATCTCCCTGGTGACCCAAGTGACCAATCCCCTCGCCAGATGGTGTGGCAGTAGTTGAAAGAGATTCCGACAGATAGTGCTCTACATATTTACAGATAACCGGGTGGAAGATAAGACAACGGTGGTAATAATTAATTGAATAAATTGTGTTTGCAACCCCTTTCCACTTTATCCCTCGCCGGAAGCGAACATCATGTGTTTTGATTAATTATACATTTGTTTAGCTCAGCGTGCGCAGACGTTCTTCGCGCATAACGTCTTTTGTTTGGGAGCTGCATAGTTTTAAGGAAGTTTTATTTGTTAAATATTTTAGGGCGCATAAACCGCTTTTTTTACTAATCGTTGTGACAAGTACTGGCAGACAATTTTTATTCAAAGTCTAAATTTACATTTAAAAAATAAGTCTTTAAAGACGTTTATAATAAAATTTCAAGTGAAATAAAATAAACACTAAAAATTATTTTAAACTTGAACTTGCATCCGATTGTACAAAATAAAAGCTCTGTTTTACACCCCTTATATACTAATTAATTTCATTAAAAAAACTATTATTGTTTGTCTATAAGTCGGTCACAATCAAATTTCTAAGGAACGAATGAAATTGCGTATTAAACTGAAATCGGACGCAATTATAGAGACTAAAATAAATATTGTATTTTACTTTTGATGTTATTTCACAGTTACACAGATGAGCGCTTTCCTACTTGAGAATGTAACACCTAAGAAGTACATATTTATTGAATTTCGAGTTTGTGAATATTTCTATTTAAACAAAAATATGCTTATTATTTTTCGCGTTAGATATAACATTAACAAAACATTTCTTATTTATCGCCTACCACCTAAGGGTGGGGGGCATATACCAAATGTAAGGTCTGTACGTATTATGATTCCGGAAATTACGTGATGAGTAAGTCAGTGAGACGAATCTCGCAAATATTTTATGCATTTTCTGGAACGAAGTTCTGAGGATTTTATAACCCCTAAAGAACTATTCAACATTATTTTGTAAAAAATTTAGAATTCTGCATTTGAAATGAATATTAAATGGCATTCCTGATTACATTGTTCTCTTATAAATATAACTAGTACAAATGTATACAATTTAATCAAATATCGTGTTAGCATTTTCCCTCCAATAAAGCCGAACAGAAGTAGTTTACCTTACTCGGAACTCAGTTTGAAGTTTATTTCCACGACTTCAACTTTTCTAATCGCTAAATGATTCAAGTTAAACTTTACACATTAAGATTCGATACTATTCCCGCTCTATCTCGAATCTACTGTAATCGAGGAAAAACTTCGGTAAAAGTCGAAGAAAGTCGTTTGGAATCGAAGTAGATTGTAGTGATGATTAAGCCAACGAAAATGGTGCCTGTGTAGTATATAGTAAAAATCTAATTAAAACTAACAGAGAGTGGCCCGAAGATGATAAAAGGTAACACATTATAATATGTAGTTGAAATACAAGTTTGGAGAAACATGCCATTTAAATAAATGTACTTTTTTAGTTTATAAAACTAAACTTTTTTTGAAACTTTGGTAAATACCTTCTTTTTGATTATTTTTTTAAACAAGTTTATATGTTTTTATGTATGTATGTTTCATATCTCCGTATTGCCGCCAGTAAAACGGAGTACTATGGTTAATGTACTTTCCTCTAATACAGATAAATTATTATCTATTTAGTGTATCCAGAGTCCACTGCTAAGATACACATTTTAACACCACTATACCCCCTTGCCCTAGTAACAAGCGAGAATACTTTTCTAGATCTACGGTAAGGACGAGGGGGAATGGTGTTGTTGGTTCTGTGACCGCATTTTGACCACCCTTGCATTGAGGATTGGTTAGTAAAACAGTTGTTTCATTCAATTTTTTTCAATAATATTTAGAAAATATCTTTTAGTATCACTAAATGTTAAATACATATTTGTTCGTCCCATCCCCATTTCCCACCAAGAGTTTAGGGTTGCAACTATCAAAAACGGTTCAGGCAAAAGATTTTAGTAATATTTAGAAGTTTTACAAACATTTTAAACATGCTGGCTATTGTGTATACCAAGGGAGTAAAGAGTTTTCTTCCTGCTTCCCTTTTCAGTAAGAGTTACTCGAATTATAATTATTGTTTTATACAATATTTCAATGGTTTATAATATAGTTTGATATTTTGCCTGCAAAGGGCAATACAATAAAATAAAAGGTATAAACAAACGATATCGGTAGAATTTAAAAGACTAACAGTTTTTAACTGGCCCAATATCGTGAATACTTAATACTTGTTCTGCGTCTTAATTTTGTCCATCTTATGCAGACAGTAAAAAAATATTCAATAAAAAAAGTGTAAGATAATCTTTATAAAATTTATAATATAATTAAACGGACCTAAGAGGGTTATAAACTTTTTTCGTCTACGCTTATTTTGTTCATCTTTTGAGCTAATGTTCGGTAATATAGCACCCGTAAGACAAATTGTTTGGTCTTGGAGATGTAGTTATTTTTAAAAGAATTTAATATGTTTTAATTTGTTTCAAAAAATTTTCCTTTGTCTACTCCTTGGTCCGATTTTGCCCATTAACTAACTCAATCGAGATTTGTCATCAATATATTTTACGTATCAGTCTAAAAGTAATTATTTATCATGTTAATAAAATAATAGTTCTTTATTTTCTATATTAATAATTACCAATTTTAGTTTATCAACGCTGTTTATTCCGAGACTATTTTTTTTGTTTCTCTACGACCTCGTTCCGCTTTACATATTAAAAATACGCACAACGTCTCTTTTCCACCTTTCAAAAATATTTCTAAATCTAAGGAACTTGAAACGTTATTGTTTAAACAAATTAGCCGCTTTAATCACGTAGACAGTATCGGCTGACCATGTAACGTACTTTATCACTTGGGAGCGATCACTGATAATCAATTATCAGGCGTATAGGTCAAATATTACTAAACGTAACACCGCATTTGAAAAATGAAAGTGTAAATGCTGGTTGTCTTCTCCGGTGTGGTGATCAATCAATGAAGGGGATAGATCTTGTGGGGATCGCTGATGCCACTAAGTGATTTGTTTTAGCCGACGGTTTACACAGAGTTGTCGTTGATAGATGACGTGTGGTCTACATGCCCTCAAGTACATTTAGTGTCTGTAGTTAAATTGTACCACAAACAGGAGGGGAAAATGCGAGACATTTTGTTTATATTGTGAGTTTAGAAATATTTTCAGATATAACAGATTCTGTTTATTTTGTCAGTAATATCTCATCTTTTATTTCCAGATTACATTCTAACAAATAGGCGAAAATGCACTGAATTTATGATTTCACTTGCTTTTGCTACGATTTTCTTACTATATTAGGTTTTGGGTATCTTATTAATAACAGTAGAGCAGACATATAATTTATAAAATCACATTCAATATTTTTATGAAACCCTTCAAACTGATAAACTGACAATACAAAACAATTTAAGGATGGTAAAACTATTGCTTAGGTAAAAAACATAAGACTACGTAAAAATAAAAACATAAATTTAAGCAAAACATGTTAAAAAAACATAAGACTGTAGAATACTTTCGCCAAGACTACCACACTGTAGAAATGCAATTTTGTTCCGGACAAACATCGTATAATTTAGAAAAAATTGGTACTGTTACCTGTAAGAATATGTGAGAACTACGGGAACATACAACATAGATTCATTATTATGTTTTAACTTTTTATGATCATTTTTCTATGCGACACATTGCAAACGAATTTGTTGTCTCAGAACATTCCATTGAAGCGTAACAATATACTTATGTATTTATGACATTTTTGATGAATCTAAAAAAATAATAATAACGATTAAAAGAGCAAATATTTTAAAATTATTTATAAAACGTATTTTTTATTTTTTAGTCTGAGAAAATCTCTTAAGTGAGATGTATGGCTTAAATCAAAAGAACTATGAGGATGTTAACATCATACTAGTTACTACTTCATATCAAATTATAAAATTTCATCGGACAAAATAATATAATTTTAATTTTAGCAAAATAAGAACAATATAATCCAAATCTAAATCTTAATTTAATCAAGTTGCATTTATATATTTAGGTAAATAAAGTAAAATAGAGCAGAAATAGTTTTAACTGTTCCTTGAAATGTAACATAATAGAATTTACTATCAGGAAACAAATCATCACTTTAATTTTATGAAAATCTGCTTTGATGTTTTCAGTATGAAGTATATACAACCTTCAACAAAAGGTATCGATCGGTTTCTCGAGTCGAGAGTTATCGGTAATAAGTGGAAAATTAATCAGAAACCTCGTTTTACAAGATCTAAAAAAAACTCTAAAGGATTTAGCTTCGGGGGTTTGTATTTTACTATCTTTGAAGTTACCCAGGATAAACATTCTCAGTTGAATGAAACATAGCGCATCCATACAAGTTGTTGTTATCTATGCAGGTCAGGGTGTTGCATGTATATAACCTTCTTATAAAGCCTTCCTCGATGTTCTAACACAGAAAACAATCACACTGGCATAGTTACAACCATATTTGCACTTATTTTGTTAATTTACTTATTTATTACCTTCTTGCTTTACTAATAAATTTAATTTGTCTTTAAAACACATGTTTGCATTCTGATTATGGTTTGTTATACTTTGGTTCATTGTGTAAAGAATAAGGCAAACCTATGCGATTCACATTCTAGTAAAGGTTTAAAATGTTAATTATGGAAGGAATTAGCTGTTGTGGAAATAGTCATAGTGAATACTAATACAGTCATATTACTAAATCCTTTTAATAAATCGAAAAAGTTCGCCAAGTGTTCCATACTACAAGGCGTTCCAAAAGTTTACGAAAAGTGTAAAGCAATTGAGTAAAAAAGTACCAACCAGCTGTTTGCCACATCGAACAACCACCCCTCAAGATGAATCCCAACCACTAGTCTTACCGTAGAATTGACTACCTTAACTTGGTTGTAAATAGGGTTACGTTGGGTACAGCAGTGTCTGTTAATTTACAAATTTTGGCATGTCAGTACTATCTCTGGATATGAAATATTTTCTTTGTAGTTATGCCAAAGGTTTCAAATAACTTGCAATAAATCAGCAAGATACTATACCAAAATATCTAACTATTAACAATATCTTTGGCGGAAATAAATTGCATATTTATTGGAATTGATTTCCAGAATCATCCACAGCTCCGAATCACAATATTTCTGTATATAGAATGAATATAAACATATTTTTCTACTTCTTTCACTAAAGTTTTGATTTGCTACAGTTTCTCGTAACGTGCGTCTAGCATCAGAAGGTTTCCAAAATTGTATTTGTCTTACTTCTAAAATTGGGAAGGGTAAGCAATATTTTTGAGAATTTCGTAAAATATACAAATCACAAAATTGTAGATTTTTTTTAATATATACAGGAGTTTTAAGTATGTAAAATTTCCGCTATTAATCTTTAGTTCTTCAAGAGAAATTTTACTGTGACAGATTATTCTAGTAATTTTAAGGCACGGAAACGTAAATATGATATTTTAAACTGTATCTTTCTGTAGAAGATCAGACGAATACAGAAAGCAATTTAACAATTTAAAATTATTTTATAACAAAAGAACCGTACAAATTTGTTAAGGAAATTAATGAAAATGAAACGAACGAAACAAACGCAATATTATTTCAGTTGCATCTAGCATGGTAAAATCCTAGTTAATCATTGGTTTTAATATTTAGGTTGTGTTTAAACCATAAGTATCATTAATATGCATATTTTTAACTTCTTTCCAACGATAGAAAAAATGTAATGTCTCGATTTCCCATGAAAATTTAATTAGATGAACTATTTTTCAACTGGTTAAATGAAAAATAGGATCCTACGGATGAGATACTTTCTTAATCACTGCGGATTTTCAAAATAATAAATTGTTTTACTAAATTCATAAAAGCTGTTTTTCCTTTTCCATGAACACGAAAAAAATCAAATAATCTTAAAAACATACCAAGGTTTAGCTAAAAAAAATTTAATTCTATCTGAATAAAGTGTAAAGAGCCTTATAGGAAATTAATACAAACTATATTTTTTACGAAATCTATTTAATGGGTACATTACAGAAACACTGACAAGATGTTAACGAAATACATTTCTGTATGAAGCAAGTAGATTACATCTTATTGCGAGAACACTGCTTCAACCAACCTCAGTAATAAGTTGTACCAACGTTACAACAATTCCATTTTAGCCAAAGCACTGTAAGCTTCTTATTGCGTGCAATCTTAGTTATGTAGTGTGGAATTAGTGCTACTGGGAATTAGACAATATGTTACATCTACAAGGATTACTACTTCCTGTGCAAGAATTGCGGTTGGCTTAATATGTATGTTGTTATATAATTATAAAACTGTTTTCAGTTTGGTTAATTTAAAGAGTTAATGTATTTGGGTTGTTATAACCTTCCATACATACTACAAAAATATAAATCTTCTTTATTTAGTTTATTTTAAGAAAGCGGTTGTTGTAGGACAAAGCAAAATAAACCACTTTTTGTTTTGTGTAGAGTTTATCTAAAAATTGAAAAAGTGATCCAATTCTATAGTTTTGAAATTCAGTTATTTATTAACGAAAGGAAATTAAGAAGAAACTATAGGTCTAACTCCTCCCCCTCTCTCATTCTCTCTACCCCCTCTCTCCCTTACAGAGGTTCACAGAGAAACAATGGGTCTGTTTTTCCTTTTAATGTACCTAGAGGAAAGAGATCAGGCGATCAGAAAGTGAAATGGAGATTTTAAGAAAGATGTAGGATTTCATTATTTTCATATTTCATCAACGTTTCCCTCCATTTTGGCACATGTATTGAAACCTACCGGCATTTTCGGTGTTTAAAACACGCTTAATTAAGGGGATTTGCTACTGAAAATGGTCAAAACCATCAAATTTTGGAAATACTTTTTTTTTCATATTTTTGTTCTACAGGTCCTAAAACACATGAAAAATGCAATAGAAGTAATTTTTTCTTTACATATATATATAAGAAAAACTAAATTTAAACAACGCTGCGAAGGAGAAAAATCAGTCCAAATTGCTGTCTGGTTGTATAAGAATTATGTTTTGGCCTACATATATTTTTAAATTATTATCAATGACCCTCTAAAAATAACCAGGCATAATATAAAGTATAAACACATAAATAGCTTTATTTAAATAGGCATTTTTCACACTTTTTCATTCAATCGCCATTTCCCGAAATGGGATAACTTTATGTTTTTAGAAACTAAATTCGATATATCTTTTAAGAACCACTTGAAGTACATTACTTGAATTTTTAACACTTACTCTGTACATCTTTAGCTAAATAATTAGGTAGATTTATGTTTGTAACTTTCATACATCATAAATAAAAAATTCATTTGTAAAACTGTAAATAAAAATAAAAACAATTTAATGTTAAGTTAGATAAAAAAATGATTTGAGGTTTATCAACATAATTCTTTCTAAATTTGTAGTAGGCTGTACTACCTTTAAGAAAAATTAAGAACCAGCAAAATCTATTAAGTACTTTTTTAGTTACATCGCTTCAAAAATGCTTCGGCAAAGTCATCGAAATCCCAGTTTTTAATGTTTTTTCTTATGATGATAAAAGTCAAACATTTTATGTTTTATACTTTTTTTCAGCATGTGCTACACCAGGAAACAAATTTTCAAAACATTTTTGCCATTAATACAAAATTTCACCCTTTTCAGTAGCAAATCCCCTTAAGCGTAATTTATACATTTTGTTTCGTGGACATTTTCTTGTACATGACCTTGAGCAAAATCGGTGAAACTTTAAAACAATTCTTTGACGAAAACACCACCAAAGTTTTACTCTATTGGTAACAGTACTTGGTTTATAATTAATTGCTTTCAAATTGCATTTAAATACTGCAGGTATGATTCCAGATTGTGTTTAAATTGAATCATGAGTATTGAAAAATTAGCCCAATAATCTACATTGATCCCCTTATATCTGGTAAGGCGAAAGAGTTTAGTAATATTTGCCCGAAACCTATCTTCCCCAGTGTTTAACTACTGCAACTAGCCATCCATAATTATTACGAAAACAATAACTAAAGTAATTGCTACAAAACTCTTATAGATAGCAATGCTACGTACAAAAAATGTTGAGTAATTTTAAACACACTAATGTAAGTATTACAACACCTCAATTAATCCAATTACTCAGCTAAATGCCACACGAAGCATCAACCTAAATTTAAGCTACTAAACATACTGTATTAAATTTCATTCTTCTATCATCCAACAAAAATATTTATTTCCTGATATAAGCACACCCCATTCCACAACTGTATCCACCCCTCGACCTATATATTGAATCGTATCGTCGCTAAAATAAATTATTAGATTTTTCTCTTCGGTAATGTTTCTCCCAGCGAGAAGGATTATTCTGTCGCCACGAAACCCGCCCCCAAATCAACCCCCCGTGGCGATTATTCAGACCCGTAAAACAAACTTAGTACTGATTCACCCCTAACGTAATTTCTCTTGCTTAATCTTCATTTTTATGCCCCCTCCTTAGGCTGAATAATTTAGCTTTAATGCTGAGTCAATAATACACTGCAGCTGTTTTAGGACGACAGTTCTCAAGCTATCTAAAGATATCAACAATTTCATCCTTGACAGTTACATTTGGATTTAAATAAACTTTTGCTTGTCTTTGTTTGAATATACTTTGATATTATTGCACAATTCACTTACTCGTGTACACAAATCAGACACTTTCAGATCATGATTTATTCTTACACTAATACTTAACACATTTACGTTTTCTTTGGTTCTACATCTATTGAAATTTTATTATTATATTCGTTTTGTGTACTTGTAATTAAACTTATAGCAAAGAACTTTTACTTTAACATTTATTATTTGGTAATTTTTGTTTCATTAGATTCATTTAAATCCATCTAGAGTTTTTTAATGACTGCAGCAATAAAGGGAATAGTTATAACGTGAAAAGTTTGACTCGATCATTTGCGATTGTAAAAGTTGTCTTTTGTAAGTAAACTCGGGAAGTTTTGAAACTTGGTAACGATTTCTGGCTACAGTCACGTTTACGTCAGAATTGTAATAGCGACACAAATCTGAACTAAATTGTGAAACTTAGAAATTAATAGAAACTTAAATCTACTGTTACAGTTATAGTGAATATTATTGTAGACCAAAAATTGAAGCCGGGACGATGGAAGTACATATTATTGTAATTTTACTTGTTATTACTGTTTTTATGTTCCGTACCAAAAAAGGAAAAACAATGGAACCGATTACAAGATCACTAAGCAGCTTACAATCGATTACCAGAAATGTGATATAAACACTATTCTTTAACCTTTCCCTAAATGTTGGATTACTTTACAGGATTCAAGTTTGCTTATCCAAACTTTACTGGAAAGTTATTACAATAATGTTTTATACTCTTACGGTGTTCGGTAGAAATGTGTTTGGAACAGTCACTGTGTTTGCTTTTCCGATTTCACTGCATAGTTTGTTCCTAACATTGTTATTCTTGGTGTGGACAGTTTAGTATAGCCTACTAAGCACTAACTAAATCCTTTGCTTCACGTGGTTTAATGGTTGTTCACGATTTTCGTGGTTAAATGAAATATTGACAAAAACTATTATCTACCCCAGAACTCAAGAGGTATACCAAATTTCTATTTTGTATGTGTTTTGGTTGGAAAACATTAAGTTGGTTTAAGTGCACTTTTTTATATTTGTGTTTCAGATAAGGCATAGAATTGGCAAAACTAGTTCCTTAGCGTACCTAACACTCAACGTTGGTTGTAATCGCATACCAAGCAAATTACAATCTATTCACATTATGTTTTCTTCGAATTCGCTATTTTTGGTTCGTTTCTGTGTAAACTTAAAGTGGGTTTTCTCTATTACATAGATTATTGTATAAATCCCTTACCTACCTGACAACTTAAGACCTAATTAATACATATGAATAGCATTTTGAATTCTTAGGTGTTTTGCCTAGGAAAATATAAAGTTGATTACCGTACTCCTGTTGTTTCCTCTATTTTAGCGGTTAGACACAAAATTGGCAAAATGAATTTCTTACCGAGCACCTAAAACCCAATGAGGTAGCTTACCCACTTACCAAATTTCTATACGCATTGCGAATCCGTACATTTCGTTTTTCGTTTATATGTATAGATAGAAGACATTACATGTGTGTTTTAGTTTTATCGATTACGTAGTTTACTGTTAAATCTCATTCCTACCTGGGAACAAAACACACAAGAGCTATTATATCTAAATGTCGAGAGTTTCGGTCAGGGAGAAAAACATTTGTTACTTTTGACGGTTAGATGTGGAATTGACACAAATCCTTTCTTAGCTAGCATCTATCACCCAAAACATACTTAAATATAAAATTCCAGGCCTAAACTCATTGTAGTTCGAATATTTTTTGAGGAGTTATCAATATGGATGAAATAGACATGAAGAGTTGACGTCATTAACATATATTTCCATTTAAAACTCGCACTTCTCCGGAGTATTATTTTATTAGTTATTTTATCAAACTAGAACGAATCGAAGCGAAATGATAACCACAACTTAAAACACATTACTACTCAACTGAAATAATAATTGAACATATATTTTTTATTTTACGTACATTATGTGCCTACTTAAAGCACAGAGAAAATTATACTATAAAAGGGTTTATTGTACGCTGTACATAATATCTACATATTATGTAGATCGTATACTGTATTATGACGCCGCTTTCTATTGGCATATATCTTTAATAAGGTTATCTAACTTAAGCTGTATTATATTTTATTTAAATTCTTACTATTACCATATTTTCTAGTGTTGTTTTTTATAAATTCAAACTAGTAAGTCCCCGTGAAAAATTACGGGCAAATTGGTTAGATTGACATTTAAAAAATTATATTTAAAACCCACAACTTTATCTAGGCCTTCCTAACTATGCAGTAGGGATTTTTAACTCAGTAAATGTTTACAATTATAAAAATTATATTGTAGTGTAATAACACTTTAGTAATAATAAAATATTAAATTGAATGTGCTTACTCACTAGAACATTTGCAGGTACATTTTCAAACTGTTACTATGTTATATATACTTTTTGAGGTTAGAAGTAGTTGAGAATGTATACTTTTTACAATCCTTTTTGTTTACTTCATTTCTTAGAAGAACGTACTTAGGCCTAAAACAACAAACAATATATAACTGGGGTCTATGCTTTTAGGGATTTTAAAAATTTTAAATGTATATTGTAGCCTACAAATTGTATTCGACTTAAGGCCCAAACAGCTTCTAATACTTGAACAAAAGAACCACGCCCGCACATGATTGTATTTTTTTATTAGCATAATTCGTCTTATTTAGTTCGAATAAATTATTAAAATTTCTATCGAAGATTCCTCTCAAAGATGTTGAACATTCGATTTGATCAAAGTTGTAAACATAACCTTAAAGTATTTTTGGGGCTTTGTTTTGAGTTGAATTATGTATGCTAATCACATATATCATTGCACATTATCTGTATATATATAATAAGATGTCCTGACTGACTGATACATAATCAACATAAAGCCAATATTTTTGCAAAATTATTATTTTAAAGGTTAAAAATGAAAATAATGAAGTTTCCTCCAGCATTATAGCACATACAACAGCTGATTCGAATCATATGTTTAGCAACACACGTCACTCCTAGGTGTGGCCTATTTAATACAGAAACAACACTCGTTTGTCGAATGGATTTACATTCATTACCAACTTAGCACATTTAGAATTAGGCTAGTTAATTATTTTTCCCTACCAACTACTTTTTTAGTTTAGGTTAACAAAATAAAATAAACACAATTGAAAAATCTATAAAAAATGATTACTGTAATATAATTTAAACATCTGTTTGCACATATAATAAATAAAACAGCTGATTTGGAGCAAAAGTTTAACACAATTTCTGGTTAGGCCTATACTGAACTAAAACACGTTTCTTAAAAGTACTTACATTTATTACAATACCAACTAACTTGAAAAGGCTTACTGTATTATAAAATGTAAATATCTGTTGTTAAATATGTTACTATATCATAATCAAAACACCTATCACTATTAAAATTAATCTCACTTTATTCTTTACTAGGTCCATCTGACTATATTGAAATAGGCTACTGCTTACTGTATCCTAATTTGGTAATACTTTATTACTTTAAAATTGTCTCTCTTCTAATAAATAATAATAAAGATGCAATAATCTGCTTGCAATTTCCAGTTATTTCTAAAATAACAATACAAAACTTAACCTAAAAGTAATAAACATAACCTTAAATAGTTCACATATTTGTTGAAGTTATTACAGCTGATACTTGATAGACAAAATCAGATGTTATATAAACGAAGAATCAAACAATATAAATATGAGCATGGGCTTTACTCTTTTGTTACGTACGTAGGCCTACGTACACTCGCTTTTATGGGAGTTGATAATGCACATCCTATGTAAAACAACCATCTAAAAGTTTCAACTCATTTGGTTTAGTAGTCTTTAAACTAAAAATCTGAACAAACAAATAAAGCTAAACACTTTTTTTTTAATTTTGAAGTGAAAACTTCTTTAGCGGCGTTGGGCACTTTTTGCTTGGGGAAAAAGCATTGAATTCGCGACCGTTACCACTCGAGATATAGTATGTATTATATATAGGGGAGAGTGGGCCAATGCCGAACGGGTAGGCAATGGCGAACAATGCATTTTAAAGCATTCTATTCATTATACCGCTGTGAAGTAAGTGCTGCACTCTTGCGACTGTATATAGAAACTACTTCCACATCACTAGAAGCCATTGCCAAGTAAATTGTTTGTGTGAACTGAAATAGTTTGTTTTCTGCGTTTTTGTTATAATTATTTATCGCAATAAAATCTCAAGTAAGTTGTTTTACATGCATTTCTTACTGTTTTTGTCACTGTAGTGTTAAAGACTATTTAGTTTAGAGTACTTTTCAATAAATAGACGATTTTTTTCTCTTCAAAGTATGGTTATGTGCACAATGTTGTCTCATGGCGTTAGGTGGTCCAATGCCGAACACCTGTTCGCCAATGGCCGCATTATGTTCAGCATTGTCCACTGTGCAATAACATAGCTAATTTTATTCCTTATTTAAAAAAAGAATATTTGTTATTTAGCATATTTACTAACACAATAAACAAATCTAGATTTCCTTAGTTAATCCAAATTTTATTTGTCAGTTTATTTTACAACGTGTGGACCTGTATTTTAGCACACGTTCGTCAACCTGTTGAAGACATCAGTGATACAGACTTTGGTAACGAAAATGAAGAAGATATATCTAAGAAATCTAAACAAAGGCCTACTTCAGAAACTCAAGCAAGTATGAGCAAGCAGCTAGTTGTAAATTCTTTCGCAGGACCATCTAAAACTTTTCAACCTATTCCATCAGGTGGTGTTAATACGGCTTCTAGTTCTACAACTTGTGATTCACCAAGAATTAATTCTGAACCGTTAAATTCCAACACAATTCTATGCCAACATGATTCAAACTCTGAAGTTTCATTTTGCAAAATCTCACCTATTCCAGCTGCACAACAACCCAAACGATCACGAGCAAAAAAAAAACAGCACAGTGAGGTTCTTGCATCAACCCCAATAAAAGAAAAACTTGAAAAAAAAGAAGAAAATAAAAATAAAAAAAATAGGAAAAAACTTAAATTTTACTTAAGAAAGATCCAAAAATGACTAATAAAAACCTGAATTTGACCAAAAAGAGTAGAAATCAAGAACAAAAGAGAAGGAAAGTCCAATCTAGCTCCTCGTCTGAAGAAAACGAAAACATAAAAAACAATTTAGTAGGCCTATAAGCCAGGACAGATCATCTAATGAACATTATGAATAATTTAATATAGCAAATCTGCAGCAAAGTGCGGGAGAAGATATTTGCTCTATTTGCGGAGAATTTGGTAAAGAAAGAGAATTGTGGTACAAATGCTCCCTTTTCCCGAACTGGACACATGCAGACTGTAGTGGATGGGGAACAAAAGCAGCTGCCTATGTCTGCCATCAGTGTTTTTAAAGTGTGTTTTTTAAGTGTTTTGTAGCCTTTGTGCATTACTATAATAATTTTGTTTAAAATAGTTTAATAAATTTCCATTTTCATAATTAAACCTATTTTATTACCGTTGGAGGGTAATGGCAAACGGGTGTTCATGATTACCCTACAAAGGTGGGCAATGGCGAACACAACCACTTTTTATAAAAAAACAAAAATTGCTCACTTGTATAAATATTTATTAACATTGTTCATAATAGGGATAAAGTACATAAAATGTAGTATCGTTTAAGCGTTTAAAGTTTCTTTTTTAGTAAAACCCTTTTTGACATACTTGGTACAAACGTTAAGTGTTCGCCATTGGCCCACTCTCCCCTATATATATATATATATATATGTATGTACGCAACGCGAATATACTACATAGCACTTCTTATTGGGAGAGGAAAAAGCATCAAACTCGCGACCGTCACCGCTCGAGATATAGTATGTATGTATATATATATATGATATTTGTGTTATATGTATATTAAATACCAAAGTCAGCAAAGTCATTAATGTTTTAAATTATTTACCCTTATTCTCCTCTTATATTAATACTGATAAAAATATAAATCGGTCATAGAAGTTATCACTTCTAACGTGTGGTCTTAAGCACACCCAATGTTTTTTTTAATGTAGTGTGTACCTACTAACAACACCATAGAATAAAAGCATCGCGAATTATCGTTGGATATAGTTACCGTGGCAACACACTGAGTAATTGGCTTGATGGTTAATTTAATTTATTTTATGTCACAATATTAATGCATTCAATATTAACACATTTAGGTAATATTGAGTTTTTTTTCTAAATGCAATACTGTAGCTTTCCAACGTATAATATATTTCACAAAATGGCCGCCGTTGTGTTCACATCTGTTATAATCTAATAAAACATCTGGTAAAAAGGCTTTTAATGGATGGAGATTCACATCTGCGGAGTCTAACTAGAAGCGACTAGTTTTGAATAATTAGCATAACTCCGCTGAAATGTAATTTGGTTTTGGAATGTTTTTGCTCTACAGACTTTGACAGTTAAAATAATATAGCGGTTTGACCAGATTGGTTTAAAAAACATGACGCTATCGATCTAACAAAATACAATGTGTTACTTTAAATACGTTTTCGAGTATGTTCCCGCTTTTTATAATGTTTTACGCGAAGGATAACTTTGTTTTAAACCCACAACGTGAACGAGAATGTTTTTTGTCTAGAAGCGTCGACCGAGTCTGGCAATATTCTGCTTAACTTTTTGTCTTAAAACTAATACTATAGAAAAACGACACTAATGTGTACTAATGAACACATTATTTGAGATAAAATAAAACACCAATAAAGGAAACTCTAAAAGATTAGCTTAAGAAAAAAAAAAACACTGTATACAAATTGTACTTATTAGCGAATTTCCATAGGAAAAATGAGCTATTGCAGTGGTCTTTATGGAAGACCCAATTTCAGGCGTAGCAAAGGAGCACCGATCATGGTCCCCAGAACACGTTTTGGGATGTCATTAAAAATCATATATATTTTACATATGTGTATACTCTAGCGGCCGCATTTCAAGTCCGATTTGGTTCAAATTTGGTACACATGTTGGTTGTTTTACGTCGCTCGGACTAGTTTGTTAGCCAAAAAAATCCAACAATTGGAAGCAAGTTTTTTGACCGAAAGTAGATATTTTTTGACATTTTTCCTACGAGAATGAATTTGTTTTTTAGTTTGTTCTACAAATATAAATGTAAGATGTTATTCTGCACAATTTGTTTTTTTACGCGACCTTATAGCTCGCTTGGTCCCCCCAAAATCGATCAAAACGTAAAATACCGTAAAAGTACCCGGTTCAAAGCCAAGTGGTGGATTCTACAGTGGGGTTGATGTGCGAAGCAAGCAATGCTTTGTGTGTTGAAGATAATCCCAATACGGGGGTTGGCGTGCGAAGCACGTAATGCTTTGTGTATTGAAGATCCTTCCAATATGCAGAATGGCGTGTGAACCATTTTGCAGCTATTCAGCACTGTCGTGAATAGACCTCTGTCATAGCTCAACCGCTATGGTACTTGCCTCATAAGCAAGACGTCCCGGGTTCAAATCCCGCGGGGGACCATAAAATATTAAAAACCCAAAAAAACATGCTCGTTAGCCGAAAGGCACAAAATGGCATGGGAAAAAAAAAAAAAAAAAAAAAAAAATCCCAAATTGTAATCCTACACCTTTACTGTAAAGAAAACATGATTATGTGTATAGAAGGTTACAACGGGGTTGGCGTTCGGAGCACGCAGTGGTTTCCCCTAATCAATAATATTTTTAGAACTGCTTAACCGACTGAGTTGACATTTTACACGGTGGGCCTACTTATAAAGACTATTTTGAAAATAATCAACTTTTCTAATAATTTGTTTCAAAGTAACAATTTTAAAAATTTATATAATAACTCAAAACCAGAATTTTTCAAATAAACATCAAGAGTATTTTTACCTCCCGTTTAGTTTAATATCGAATGGTATAACTGTATAAATTATCGAACAAAGAGTAATAGTTAACAGAGTCCATTTCTTTTCATTAATTTGATGCGTTTATGACAAAAATAGCCTCGCTGCAACTCAATCGGTTCATTCATTCAAGAGATATAAATTGTTTAGTAAAAAAATGGATTACAGCTGGTAAGAGAACCGTTTCCGGACAAATGTTCATAGGAACTTTTTCCTTTATTTTGATCTTGAATTATCTCCGCAATTATAAAAACGACTTGTATATATTACAGTAAACTAATGAATATACTTATTGTGTACAATATCTAGCCATTATATATAATTTGTATCCATTATGCATGATACCATTATTATATACAGTGTGACAATTAAGTCTTGAAAAGTTTTAATATTTCGTATATAAGGAAAATTTTAAGGTAGATGTGATACTCTATGTAAAAATACGATTGTATTAAGATTTCAAAAAATTTATCCGCCAACTTGGATCCGCCATTTTGAATGTAACTAGGTTTTATTTAAATAAAAAGGTGGTCATATGATACATCATTTCGATGTAGAATTTCAAGAAAAAACCAACGGTGAAATTTGCACATCCATATATTTAACCGTTTATAAATGTCGGCCAAAAAACAACGAAATCGTGTTTTCCGATTTTGCTCCATTTTGCTGTACTATTTTTGTTTTATTACTAATTATTATACTTTTTGGATTTAGAATTAAATAAGCTTTCAAACGATGTGCCCACAACGATATTTGGGAGTATTTAAAATGTTTGAGTTACAGCCATTTTGATTTTTTCATAATTTATTTCGAGTGGTTCAACCAAATATCGGTGTGTGACCTTGTATTATTCTTTTTGGATTCAGAATTAAATAAGCTTTTAAATGATATGCCACACAACGATATTTGGTTGAACCACTCGAAATCAATCATGAAAAAATTAAAATGGCTGTACCCTAACTAAAAAATTGTAAATACTCCCAATTATCGTTGTGTGGCACATCGTTTGAATGCTTATTTAGTTCTAAATCCAAAATGTATAATTATTAGTATTTAAAAAATAATAATACAGCAAAATCGAGCAAAATCGGAAAACATGATTTCGTTGTTTTTTGGCCGCCATTTTTAAACGGTTAAATATATGGATGTGCAAATTTCATTCAAAATGGCGGATCCAAGATGGCGGATATTTTTTAAAAAATCTTAGTAAAATATTATTTGTAAATAGAGTAGGTACCTCAATCACATCTACCTTAAAATGTTCGTTATATACGAAATATTAAACCGTTTCAAAACTTGTCACCCTGTATATACGAGCCATTATAAAAATATCTTTCTAAAGTCAAAGTTATAACGAGACTATATTAACCTTCTTATCTAATTATTAAGTGTAATATCGGCTTGCCTAAAGTAGTAGTTCTCTTAAAAAATGTATCTTATTGTCCATTATATAGCACGTAATGCACTTTTACACAATAATTATGCACAAAGTCTACAACATAATTTTTAAAAAGAATGACTACTTTAACGAATTCAAACTAGCTATTATATGTATAGCAACTGTACAATTTGACTAATTAATCACTTTGAGTAGCTAATGTGGTTATTATTCATAACTACTAGATACTATACATAATCGCTGATTAACCACTACTACTGTATCATATACGCTAAGTAACCTATCTCTATCGTGCATCTAAGCAGTGTGTTCAGCACACCCGACAGTTCTAATCCCATACAGTTGGTAGGGAATTTTAATTTGTCCCCAGACTCGTATCCCTGATGAAATAACAGGCAAAGAACACACTGTCATACGAGCAGATTAGCAGCGTTACTTAATCCTTTTGTCGTACAGTATATCACTCCGCTCGGGATCCATTTCGTATGTCATTTCGTAATGAGGGACATTTCCAATAAGCTGTTACACTCTAGTCTATTCTTTTGTCTCTTATTATTTTGTAGTAACAACCGAAGAAGCCGGATTGAACTAAACTCTTGTAAACTGCACCCTAAAACCATTGATTGGTGTAACATGATGAAAAAATATTGCTAAATAAATTTTATTATTTAGTTAATACCAATTCCATTAGTTTTGGTTGAAAAGTATAGAGAATAGTGTGAACTAATTAAAATAATTACTACAGTAGATTAAATAGTTTATTGATTCTTTTTAACGGCGCAGTTGGGAAGCTGCTAATAGCCTATCACTTTTAATGTCCCTTCTGTGCCAACTATCGGATTTAAGAACAGCGTTCTAGAAGAAGATAAAAGAATAATTATTTATCTTTGAAAAATAATCAAAACGTTTAATTTTGTTATTTTACTACGAAAAAACAACGAAAGACACGAATGTTTTTTCGTGATTAATTCTTTGGGCTAAGATTTACAATATGCCTCCACGCCATATTGCGGCAGGAAGACAAAACTATGAAAAAATCTCTGTAGAACGCAATCGTAATTTTCAATTAAGTATTTAATTTCTTTATATTGTTTGATTGAACTCAATGTTACTGCGTTGTCAAATTGGTTGATTTTGTTTTAAAATTTAATCTTATATTATTAAATGAGCAATAATTGTATGTTTTTTGCAGAATTTAATTTCGAAAACGGCTCTAAGGATTCCCTTGTAATTTGGTACATAAGTTATTTGTTACCCAAAAAGTCAGTTGACCTTATTGAAAATTACCGGAAAACTCGTTTTCTACATCTTTTTCTCAAATTAAAAAATAAAATTTATTTGTCCATTTAAAATACACAGCACAGCTGATGCATAATTTGTCCATTTAAAATACACAGCACAGCTGATGCATAAATGTTTTCAATGCCAGTACCATAATCAGATGTTTCCTTTAAAGTCGTGTGGTAGGCCTAATGTGTATCAATAGTTACCATATCAAATAATAAATATCATATAACACAGACGTTAAACAACAACAGCTTCTAAAACTTACCATTTATTAAAATTAAGTTGTGAAATGTTATAGTCCTAACCTAAAAAATCCTATATGGTATTTACACTCATTTAGGGTACGTTAAACTATAAACAAACAACAATGTTTAAATACATTTACAATATTTAAACAAAAACCTAACATACTTTGCAGTTTCCATGATGTTTAATACTGTAGCCTACATTGATATACATTGTAGCCTAGTATGTTTATCACTTACATACCTGATATATACTTCGAAATAAATATTCAATCGATAAAAACATATCAATTAAACATATTTAATAAAATAATCTTTAAAGATAATTTTATAATTTACTTTATCGGGGATATAAAACAAACCTAGAGTTTAGCTGATGGGATTATAACCAAATCGTAGATCGGCTTCCAGCTAGTAATGTTAAATCTATATAGGCCTATATATATATATAATCCAAATACCACTCACTTACTGACTCATGACGAAATCTCAAAAATTACCAAACGGATTGCAATGAAATTTGGTATGTAGGCCTAGCTTTCTCTAGGGCCATAGGTGCTCATTAAGAAAGGTTTTTAAAAAATTCAAAATTTTAGGGAGTTTGGTTGGGGGTCAAATTTACTAAATCACGATTTCTCCAAAACTGGAACGGATTGGAATGAAATTTGGTATGTATCTTCTTCTAGGGCCATAGATGCTCGCTAAGAAAGCTTTTAAAAAAATTCGAAATTTTAGGGGGTTTGGGGGGGATCAAAGTTACTAAAAATCCCCATAAGAAATACATAGTGTAATATATTATGTATTGATTTTTTTGTTTGTTGTTGATATACATTTAACTTTGATTTGTCTATCAGTGCAAAGCCGGGTCGGGCCAGCTAGTATGTAATATATGTCTAATCTAAAACAAAACTAATTTCGCTTCGCTTGCATCTTCTAGAGTAAGTATTAATTTTCTGTCATGCTAACTTGTTACAAATATATTCAAATTATATGTAAAATTAATGTTTATTAAGGTATATGATAAATTTAAAAAAATAATTTTAATGTTATATATAAGTAGGTAATGTCCGAAACCGCGGTAGTGTTTACAACTAGTGAATCTCTTGACGGAAAAAAAAACACTTAGTATTGCATTAACTTTGTATTTCTATAGTGATTCGGGGACCTTATCTAAAATGAAATTACAACTTAATGTTAAAACAGTCACATTGTGCTTATATTGTCCAAATTAATTTCGTTCCTAAAATTATCTCGTACCTAAATCAGTAGGGAAGTGCATTTTTGTCAAAGATAACTTACGACATAGTCAACACTATAACAAAAAAGCCGATTCCACTATTGCGCTCATACTTACTTTATATATTATGTAGAATTGGAATTAAATATATTAGAAAAAGTTTTACAGTATGTTTAAATTCGTGTCTAAATTAAGTATTGTTTAGATTATTAAATTTGTTTCTGTAAATCAAATCAAATATTTTTTATTTATCCATCCTTACAATACTCAAACTCAAATATATAAACAAATTAAACTAAAACCATCATTAAAACCCTGTAATAAAACGAAAACAAAATTAAATTAATGCTTAAACAAAATAGATACTGCTGAGGAGGGATTAACAAATACAAAACACACAAAGAAGCCAATTAATGAACTCCTTGTCCGTGTGCTGGAGCCCAGTTAGTTAAATTTGTTTGAACTATAATTAATTGTTTTATCAAAAATTGCTTAAACAAATGAAATAAGTCGGAACTTATTTTTCAGAAGTTTATACTGCGTATTCTCCCACACGAAGCTAACGAGTTACTTAGGCGACAAAAAACCAAAGATATACGATATTAACAAAATATAACCTTGAATCCATAAAATAAAGTTTCGTAAAATTATGTAATGGATTTTCCGTCAAGTAAGAAAGGAATTTGATTAGTAACAAACCCAACACGTGTGTGTTAACGCACGAGTGCACATTATTGAGCATAGAACAAACTACTACGTCCCCTTCATAAAGACGATTATAGCATTTTTTTTGTCGCCCATTTCTGAGGAGGAAATCAAACTTAAAGACTCCCCTACGGTCATTACGACCCCGTAATGTTTGACTTGAATATCACTTGATTTTCTGTCACCCTGCAATTCATTTCGCTCGAACAATTCCGGCCCCAGTGTGCACCGTGTTTGTACAATTACGTACATTGTGGCGACGTCGTCTTCTAATTGCCATAATTCTGTGTGCACACTGACTTGTCAATAATCAATCGTTTTTATTATAGACTAGAAGAAAACCATTGTAGTGAAACCACACCCTGTCAACCCCTCTAAGATTAATTTGACAGGAGTCCGGAACGATTTCTGTTTGTCAGTAGTGGGCGTTTTATTTTATAGTAATACAAATAAATAAAAAGAGATTGTATGTTTTGGTAGATCATAATGCTCTATTATTAAATTTTTGTATTTCCTATTGTTTTATAATATACATATATAGTAAAATTTTTAATTACTGGACTAATTCGTTTCATAACTTCAAGTGATTAAATTGAGACACAGCTACTTGCATGAGAAGCTGCACTTTCGAATTCGTATGTTGTTTTTGAATGGGCATGTTGTTCTATTTTATAATGATAGGGTTATTAACGATATATTAGGGGGATTCATGCCACCTATGCTAAGTATGTTAAACGTGTTAAGTGTGTTAAAATCGAAAAACTCGTTTGACAGAAGTGTGCTATTTAGAGTCGATAGCACACTCGACTTTAGCATTGTCTGGGGTCTGCTAAACCAGTGTTAACGTCGTAAAACTCTTGGGGAAGGTAATTTGAGGCTTTCAGCTTGAATCAACAATAGGTTGTTTGTTATAATTGTGTTTTACCTGTTTCTTTGCGATGGAAAATAATAATAATTTCGAATCCACGAAAAGAATTCGGAAGAAATTGGGGAAACGATGGAGCAAGGTAAATAAACACCTTCTCCTATCTTTAATTTCCGAGAATCCAACGAAGTTTGACATACATTTTCGTGTTCAGAAAAGTACAGAGAAAATTTCTGTGTATTTGATTTTGTTTGCACAGATATGTTTGCAAAAAGGAACCAAAAAAAGGCCTTTATGTTGTTATAAATATACAAAAATGTAATATATACAGTATTCATTAAGTAGGGGAAAAATATGGTAAGAAGGCGTATTCTAAACTGTAGCCATTTAGCCTAGATCACGAAAACACAAAATATGTTTCCAAAACATGCTGAAAATGAGGCCTAATTTTATCTATAGTATAATTCACAAATTATAAAGTGCGTAGGGTATTACAGTTTCGGCGCAAATTTACTATTCGACCCTCAACTCTGTCCTACGGCAACTGAAATGCAAGAAAAATAAAAAAAATAGCCTAAAGTTAAGGATAACCTTACTTTAGCAAATAACACTTTAGCACGTTAGCACAAGGGGTCCTTCACTCAAAATTCAAATAGCAATTTAGCATGGTAACACATTAAGCATTTAGCACAGGTTGCATACTTATTCCAAAGACTTAATTAAATAATAATGATAGTAAATTCAAACCAAATTATTCGTGTATAATCTAGTATAATCTTAAATCAGTCATCCACTCTTAAGTTGATAGTAAGAATAATTTTGTTTGGATTGATTATAACTTAATAAGTTTTCAATAATGGTATTTTCCAATATATCCCTGGCGGTGTTTATTACAGGTTTTATTAAGTAGGTCTATTATTTCAAAAATGTTGTGTTAAATGTGTAACAAGCTTCATTTTTATGTGATTGAGTGTTTCTGTAATAATGTAAAGATTGTAAAATAAATATAAAAATAATAAATAATGTAATTATTTATTTGTTGTTTTTATAAGATTTGACCAAATTAAAATCCTAATTAAAAAGTAAGAAATATTACAACTATTAATATTTGTTAGGAGGGAAATTATTATGAATGCTACACATTAATGATAATCGTAAGTACATTGCACACATTGAAAAATACTATTAATATATAGAAATATATTTATATTATAAATAATTAACTGTCAGAAACCGTCTGATAAGAATCAGTCAGTAATAATTGTGAGATTCTTTTAGGTGGAGTTCATTTTTACTTAAACAAAATATTATTAGAACTCGCTAAGAAATACTTATTAAATTAGGTAAACATTATTGTACAATTTGAAACTAATTTCTATTTTACGTTTACAAAACGGGAAATTAATAAAATAAATATGAATCTAACTAAAATAATTGTTGTGCAAATGTTATGCAGTCAGGGGGTCTCCTGGACCCAAGTATAAAACAAACTGTAATCTCTTCAATAAATCTCTTCTAAATATAATTATGGATTGTCTATGGCCTCAGCAGAAAGTACCATCTCTTACTGTAGCATAACCTCTGGAGGCAGAAAAGTGTCCCTCAGTATTAGGGTCTGTAAGACCCAGACAGGTGTAATAAAGGTTTAGGCAAATTTGGTCAGTTCTTAATACACATTTTAATGTGACAAGAGTCATATGAAACACATTTCGTTTATTTCTATTTTACTTTCTTTTGTCATATGTATTTTAATTATTATTTATTTTTATAAAGTCAAAACATTTGTTGAAAGTTAACATTATTGAATGACAAATATTTATACTACAGATTTCAGTTTATCACATTAGATGTTTTTGTATTTTTTAAGTGAAAACCTCTTTAGGTGCGTTAGGAAAAATCATTTAATTAATCCGAGGGACGTTACCGTCACCAACAACTAAAAGCGAATGAATATACAAGTAACATTTAATATAACAGCTGATGTCACCCATCATCTGTAAACCCAGTGTATGTTATAGTTTGAGGTTATGTTTACAACGATCCTATTACAACATTAATACATTGATTAAAAATACTTCTTAATAACTCGAAAATAAAGTTAACTATATGAAGCTAAAATATTTACGTTTCCCCCTAAATGTTCGTTGAAATCTAAAACTACTTTTGAATTAATTTATTGTTAAAATATTATATTTATAAAATACTTAAATTCCTTTGTATTATTTACTATTGTTTATTGTTTTAAAATGCATTACTGGAGCCTTTTTTAATATAATAAATATAAAATTGTTATTATTTGGTAATAGGAATACATTTTTTGTACAATTTAATTTTTTGTAGCATCTTTATTGGATTTTCAAGTAACAATAATAAACATCCAAATTTTCAAAAGTTTCATTATTTTTAATTGTTAAACCTTTATATAGGAATCCGATAATAAATTACGTAACACCTGACTCGTTACAATACCAAATCAGCTGATGACCTTGCATGTCAGGTTACTTTTAATAGCACTTTTAAACAGCAACAAAAACCTTTGAAAAAGTAATATTATGAGTCACAGTCATGTGACAGCGCGTTCTCTATTGATACATATTTATTCGCCTTCTAACCGGCACAATCTGTGCTCTCGAAAAGTAATTCACTGTCTTTTAGTTTTAGGGGAGAAATAATAAAAGTGCAACCCCTCCTAGAGGGATGACAGGGTGACGTTGACGATCGGAATGGAAAGTATTTCCCTTTTATAAGGATTGAGTGACATCGGCATATTGGCATGCGAGACTTTGAGCGATTCCTTTGCCGACAGTTGAGGGATAAACGGATTTAGTTAATTGTTATTGTTTAAGGGTGTAAAATGAAGGGTAGAGTGTCGGAATGTATTTGATGATTTGGATTTTATTGAAGGGTATTGTTTTCTGAGATGAGACATATTCGGGGCGAAGTTAGACGAAGTCAAATAATAAAAACACTTTACAGAACGGATAAAACCAACCGTGTATTTTGTTTGTAGTTTTAAACAGAAGAAGTCTAGTCTGTGTAAATAGTAGTTCTGAGATTTTAGTACATTTGAACAATATTTAAAAGTGAAAAAAATGACTCGAACAAAACCGGCCAAGAAATTTCGTTCTCCGATATGTTAATTAATACCTTATTACGATTAAAAATAAAGATAGTTTTAACATTTGCTTAATGATTTTTTCTAATTCAGTGTGTATATGTATTGTTATATATATGTATCAGTATTCTAAATTATATATATGTATTGAATTTTCGTTTAGAGTTTTTTCTACAAATATAAATTTAGGATGTTATTCTGCACATTTTGATTTTTTACGCGACCTTATAGTTCCCTTGGTTCCACCAAAATCGATCAAAACGTAAAATACCATAGAAGTACCCGGTTCAAAGCCACGTGGTGGATTCTACCGTGGGGTTGGCGTGCGAAGCACGCAATGCATTGTGTATTGAAGATACTCCAAATACGAGGGTTGGCGTGCGAAGCACGCATTGTTGTGTGTGTTGAAGATACTCTCAATATTCGGAATGGCGTGCAAAGCACGTAATACTTTGTGTATTGCAGATACTCCCAATATGCGGAATGGCATGCGAACTATTTTGCAGCTATTCAGCACCGTCGTGAATAGACCTATTTTCCAAATTGTTGATTGAAACCCTAAAACATAGGCCTATAAACTTAATTTTGTAAATTTGCTCAACTCACGTCAACGGTTCAGCTGCGTGGTCGAATTATTAATATTGAAAACCCTTTGCAAATAATATTATTTCTATAAAAACAAAGAAAACTCAAAATTCGTAATCCAAATGCTTATTACCTTTAATCAACATTTTGAAACATCAGTGTCTGTGTTTAAGTATAACAACGTCTAGTGGAAAATTCATAAACTTTGTTTCACTACAGCAGAATCCTAATTCCATTCTATCTTTAATCTCTAATTAATTTCTTCCAATTTGTTATTTGATTCTCTTCATTACTCTGCTCATGAAATCTCTTATCTCTTTCTCCTTCTTTTATCTTCTTCCGTTTTCATTTTCTCTGTCATTCTACTACCCAGCACTGTTTAGTTTACCCTCACAGATTTAAATTTATTTCAGACCAAATTATTTTTTTTACTTTTTCTTTACATTTACTTTCTTATTTTGCCTCGCAAAACCTGGTACCAACTCATCAAATGATTTCTACCGAAACTAAGTAACTACGTTTATCTCGTACAAATTGTGTTAACAATAATTGTTAGTAAATTAGTTACCTCATTACTAATTATTAGAAATGTTTAATTTTTTTGCTTATGTAGTACATTCGCTATTTACTACCAGGTCTTTTTGTCGTACACAGAAGTCTCCTTTGTCTTTTTAACTTTAAGGATTTTAATTGTATAGTGTCTGTTGGGTTGGGGTAGAAGGCTTGGAGTGGCTTGAGTCCTGGCACATGCGCAGTAGAGCCAGAGGTTTTGCTTAAACGACAAGATATTTTTTATATAATAGCGAAAATATAAATATCGTAAATTAGAACCATATGTCCAATCATTTTATTATCGTCCTACAGATTTTTTATTGTAATTTTCAGTGTTTTCTGGTCTTATTTAAATCCATTTTAATATCGCACTTAAAGTGTTTTTTATATGTATATACGATTGAAAATTCATGTACTTCAAACCAACAGTTTCGATTTGTTTGCATTCAATTCACTCCAGGATGCGTTTAACTACCGCGTGAAAACACCAAGCCTGGATTAATAAAACAAATAATTCCATACTTCGGAAATAACCTTTCCAACAATAAAATCCTTAGTTTAACGGTGGATTTATTTGCCGAACATAACCCGGCGAAAAGTTCCCAACAAATCGGATGGAATTAAATCTGAAAATTCAATTTAAAAACATACTGCTGTATCTGCGAGAGGACCTGTGAAATAACGATTAGAGGGATATCGACGGGTTTTATTTCTTTAATCGGCGAGGACTGGGATGCTACCCTGATTCGTTCCGAAATATATAATTTTTTTTTTAATAGATCGTTTCCTAGTTTTGAAAAATAGCAACGGGTACATAATATGTTTATTCCTACATCTATATATTTAAAAAAATTCCTGATTTTAGTTCAATCACTTCCTGAAATTAATACTTAACCGATTTTGATGATTCTTTTTTTTATTTAAAAGATAATTTCCAGTTCTAAGTCACTGTGAAGCTAAATATTTGATTTACACTTTTATTTTAGTTTTATTCCGAGTTTAAAAAATGCATCAGTAGCCTATGCTACAACTAGGCTAAATAGGAAATACTGTAATTTGATTTTAAACAGCTGATAAACTAATTGAGTTTCAAATAAATAAGTTGTTTACTTTAAACTTACTCAAATGTCAACAGATGATTTGATTTAGGTTATGTTATTGTTGGTGTGTTTTAGGTCTGATTTGTAATGTTTATTGTTGATTCAGTAATCAGCTGTAGTCTCTAATATTTTCATTGACAGTTTATTTCAAATTTTAAATCAATTTTTAGGTTAGGTTTTTATTAAAGTGTAGACCTGAGCCTTGCTGACTATACAACGGGTTCCAACGGCACACAACGGGTTCCAACAGGGAGTTGGGGGGTGGGGGTTGGCGTGCGGAGCACGCAGGGGTCTCCCCTAGTATAAAGTTTATTTTGGAAAAGGTTTTATCAAACTTGGCGTTTAATATTTTTAAATAATTCGACCACGCAGCTGAACCGTTGACGTGAGTTGAGCAAATTTCCAAAATGATTTAGAAAGAGGCACTCAGATCTAAGTTCGGTGTTGGGGTGTAATAAGGATTATAGGAATATGTTTTAGGGTTTCAACCAACAATTAATTTGGGAAATAGGTCTATTCACGGCGGTGATGAATAGCTGCAAAATGGTTCGCACGCCGTTACGCATATTGGGAATATCTTCAATACACAAAGTATAGCGTGCTTCGCACGCCAATCCCATGGTGGAATCCACCACATGGCTTTGAACCGAGTACTTCTATGGTATTTTACGTTTTGATCGATTTTGGGGGAACCAAACTAGCTATAAGGTCTCGTAAAAATACAAAATGTGTAGAACAACATCCTACATTTATATTTGTAGAAAAAACGCAAAAACAAATTCATTCTCGTAGGGAAAATCTCAAAACATAGTTACTTCCGGTCAAAAAACGTGCTTCTGGTGGGGGATTTTTTGGCTAACGAACTCGTCCGAGCTACGTAGACAACCAACATATGTACCAAATTTGAACCAAATCGGATTGTAAATGCGCCCGTTAGAGTGCGCACACATACATACATAAATATATATACATATATATATATGATTTTTAATGACACCCAAAACGTGTTCTGGAGACCATGATCGGTGCTCATTTGCTACTCCCGTCCTTGGGTCTTACCGTAAAGGCCACTGCTATAGCTCATTTTTCCTATGGAAATTCGCTAATAAGTTTAATATTTTTATTTATATATTTTTACTTGTTGTTTCCCTACTCAGTATTTTCCCAATAAATATTTCAATTAAGTGTCGATTTTCAAAATTTAGCAATGTTTTTATGACGCTCTGAGTTATTTACAACAACATAGAAACTGTAATTTTGCTTCTGTTTGTTAAAAAAAGACAACAAACAAAGATTGTATTCATTTCTAAAGACAAGGTGTTTTTGATTTAAACACAATTTGTTGGTAGTTGTCTATAACACAACGATTAGTCTAGAACCAATATTTGTTTGGACTCTGATACTTTGGTAAAATAATCATCATAACCAATTAACAGTTTCATCAAAAATGCAATTACACTTAATGTTTGTAAAAAAAATATTCTTGTACATTGTCTGTAGTTTATATATACTCGAGGTTAAACATTTTAAAAGACAACCATTTTGAAAATAAACATTGGAAGTATTTGTGTGTTTTTTTTAACTACATATATAACAACTTAGAGAGCAAAATTTAAATTCAATATCTTATCTAATTTTAAAGTTACAGTAGTATTTTTTTACACAAAATTTTAGATTGTCTGGAAATTTATCCTTTTTACAACTTGAAGAATTAGCTCTGCGAGGTAAATACACGCACATTCACAGAATACAGAATGTTGAGAAGCATCTTTTTATAGACGCTTTTGACTACTAAAAATATATGTGTAAGTAAAAATGCTATATGCTTCTGAAAATAAAAAAATTTGCCCATAAAATCTGTCTCATTGAGTTGAAACAATAGTTTTATTATGTAAGATTTTTTCCCCACTTGTTCGCCTTAATTTGGTCGATAGGTTTAACTGAATTTATTTTTCCTTCGCTTCCACTTCAGAGCATAACATCACCGCTTTTAGCACGTTAGGGCAGGATAAAAGGAGAGCCTGTTACTTTGACTGTTGAATGATTAAGTTATGAAGCCATGATGAGCTTCATTCTATAGGGAGTTAATAATTGAAGCTTCCAGAGCTTTGTGGCAACTCTAACTTTCCGAGCGAAGCGAACCGTCTCAATTATGCTGTATTATGCGCGCTCCATTAAACAACTATCGGAAGTCTGTTTATCAATTGTGGTTACGTACTTGAAATATTCTCAGATCTCCTTTATCGTGGCGAAGGAATGCAATATCTTTCAGCATAATCGAATAGTATACTCTTCCTTTTGTGGATATGCCTTCTTACATTTTCTTGTGCTGGCAATCTAAATAGGGTGTTAGTTTGAAATAAGAAGAGCAGGTTGCAGTTTATAATACTCGTAATTGGGAGAAGACATTGTTTGTTTTGAAGATATACCTATATGTAGATTATAGTTCATAAAACCAAATGATTAGTCCTAAACTGTTTGTTTTTCTATTAGGGACTCGCTGACCCGGCAATGCTTCGCTATTGCATAATTATTTTGGTGAAATAAATGCGACAAATTATCGTGATTTGGTAACTTTTACCCCCAAACCCCCCCCCCCCCTCATCCTTCCATTTTGTTAAACCTTTTTCTTAGTGAGCACCTATGGCCCTAGAGGAAGCTACATACCAAATTGCGTTCTAATCCGTTCAGGAGTTTTTGAGAAATCTGGATTTAATAACTTTTACCCCCCCCCCCCCCAAACCCCCCTAAATTTTGAATTTTTTTAAACCCTTTCTTAGCGAGCGCCTATGGCCCTAGAGGAAGCTACATACCAAATTGCATTCCAATCTGTTCAGTAGTTTTGAAGAAATCGTTTTTTAAAAGCTTTGATCCCCAAAAACCCCCACTAAAATTTCGAATTTTTTCAAACCCTTTCTTAGTGAGCACCTATGGCCCTAGAGGAAGCTACATACCAAATTTCATTTCAATGCGTTCGGTAGTTTTTGAGAAATCGTGATGAGTGAGTCAGTAAGTGAGTGAGTGAGTGGTATTTCGCTTTTATATAAATATATATGGATTTAATTTCTGAGAAATGATTTTCTTCTTAAGATTTTGATCTAGGATCACTAGAATAAACTCATGCGTGCTGCGCACTCCAACCTCTTTCCTAATTTCTCTTGCACGAGTTTGTAAGTGGAAGACTTTAAAAGGTGTGCAGTGCGCAATACCCCTTGAGTAAATACATTGAAACCAGTATGTGGAGTCAACCTTGATCAAACTGACCTTATGCTTTGCATGAAAATGGTCAAGCCCGATTAGAATAACGCTTGTAAATACTTACATGTTCACTAACGGTGGTCTTATTTTCTTATAATATCAGCCATTTCCATAAAAGAGTTGCTATTACATTGATTGGTTTCATAGAGCCTTCTGCGTGTGTGCTCCAGCATCTCCTAATCAAAGACAACGTGTCTTGCAGACCCTTTGGCATGTTCACAGATTCGACAGATTTGGTTAATGTCGGCGTCGGTACGCCTACTGTTGCTAAATGAAATTAAATGAAAAATATATTTATTTGACCATTTTCATACACCATTAAAACGGCAACAAAAATGCAAACTTAATTTATACTCTTAATAATAATAATAATAATAAACAACTAATCAAAGTACAAAATATAATACAAAAAATATATAAATTCATAATAATTAAAAAAACAATCAGAATAATAACATACAAAATGCTTCCTGCTGTATTCTAAAGAATTAGGAATGGGTAATTTTCCATCCTGAGGTTAAGGGTCTGCTGTACTGGCGGCTATCTTGGATTTTTATCCCATAAGAGCAGTGTTAAATTTCAAACCATTTATTTCGTTTACTTTTTATCATAAAATTGTTTGCAAGATCTCATTTTAAACACAGTCACAATAAGCATCCATCTTGCAATTTACATTTTTTTAAATGCTTTTGATTTGTTATGTAATTGACATTTTATAAGTACAAATTTTGAATTTTTTTCGTAACACAGTAAAAAATTAATAATGAAAAATAATTTGCAAGCCGGATCCGAAATTTTATAAAGAATATTCAGTTTTTTTTTCAACACTCAATTAAATAAGATAAAATGGACTTATAAAATGGTTTGAAATGAGGCTATGTCAAAGCGTTCAGCTGCAAGAAATTGCACTGTTTAGATAGGGATATAGTGAGAAGCGGTTCCATTTCCGGTTGCTTTCTCGTTTACTGGAGCAGACCCTTAACACCTGTTTTGGATGAAATATTCCACACAGTTCTACAACCAATTAGCTCAAAAGGGGGAGATAAAAACGCTGTGACCGGCAAGTTCAATTACACACTTACACTCACAAAACACGCTTAGAAACGTGGATTTGGTTCGAAGAAAAACTAATCCAAATCAACAAAAATCGACCACGCAGCTGGACCGCTGACGTGAGTTGAGCAAATTTCCAAAATTAAGTTTATATGCCTATGTTTTAGGATTTCAACCAACAATTTGGGAAATAGGTCTACTCACGAAGGCGTTGAACAGCTGTCTGTGTGTACGCAATATATTAGTAGAATTTGTTTCCTCCTAGTGGCCTCGCGAGTTTGCATCACTTGGCTTTGAACTGGGTACTTTTATGTTATTTTACGTTTTTGTCGATTTTGGGGGAACCAAGCGAGCTATAAGGTCGCGTAAAAAAACAAAATGCGCAGAATAACATCCTACATTTATATTGTTAGAAGAAACTCTAAAAAAATTTCATTCTCGTAGTAAAAATCTCAAAAAATAGTTACTTCCGGTCAAAAAAACGTACTTCCGGTTGTTGGATTTTTTTGGCTAACGAACTCGTCCGAGCCACATAGACAACCAACACGTGTACCAAATTTGGACCAAATCGGACTTAAAATGCGGCCGCTAGAGTGCGAACACACATATATATATATATAGGGATATATATATATACATATATATATATGCATTTTTTTGACACCCCAAAACGTGTTCTGGGGACCATGATCGGTGCTCATTTGCTACTCCCGACCTTGGGTCTCACCATAAGGGCCACTGCAATAGCTCATTTTTCCTATGGAAATTCGCTAATAATAAGACTTAAAACAACTTGATAACAATAGTAACACAAAGGAAAACAACTAATCTATAAATAAAAACAAACTTATTTTAATAACGCTGCAATAATTAAATTGTTTTCAATACTCTTTTGTTAAATTAAAACAAAAACAATGAAAATTATGAAAATAAAATTCACATAATAATAATTTTATAAAACTAAACCCCATCCCCTAAACTAATTTACAAATTAGATTTCAACTTCACTCACACAAATATACTCTTTGTGCGTACCTGGGCATTTTACACCTTCTCCGATGTTGTTCTCCCTTGTCCCAGTTGTTCATTATGTCCATTGCCATGCATATTAGTTTGGTCCCATGAATGGTACAGATTTTGTACTTTAGGAATTTGTAAATTAGATACACTTTGTTCTGTACAAAGAGATGTTTATCTTCATTTTAAGTTGAACCATTAAACTTCTCAATGTATAAAAATGTTCGCCCACCCTTTATACTGCAAGACTCGTTGAATTATCTCTGTCCAAGCAATTATCCACAGCTTGCATCCCATAAACCCAGATTTATTAATTTCGATGCAGTGAGAATATTTCAAGATTCTATCTTACCCCTGATCTTAAATCTGACCGTCCCGCCCCTACTAACGCCCCTTCAATGATGTAGGGACATTCGGAATGACATAGACAATGTTCTGTACTTAGTTTACTACCAAAGTTCAAGTCATTTGCATAACCCTTTATACAGGGTGGTTTGGTAGTTACACGCCCCCTTTAACAACAGAAGCAGTCTAGTAATATATAAAGTAGGCTAAATTAATACCTTTAGATATGTTTTATTTTATAAATGTGTTTTATATTTAACTATAAGGGTCCATTCGTTCTTGGCACTCCAGCCCCATTGCTACCTTCACTCACGTAAATAATAATTTATTTTTAATAAAAGAGTAGGATGAATCATTGTCTAAATAAATCTGAGAATCAAAGCATTGACGTTGTTAAAACATGGTTTATAATAAAAGTTAAAAGACCCAGCATTACTTAGGCCTAGTTCTAAAAATACTTTACTTACAAATTTAAACTACATATTTTTTGGGGAAAAATAAATCAACTGTTATTGGAAATGCCACTGAGAAATAATCTACTTGGAGTAAGGAGTTATTCGAGGAAACAGCTGATTATTGTACCTACAGTGAACATCTTTATCAGCTGAATTATATTTTAAACGGACAAACAGCATTTTGCTAAACCATTTAATACAAAATATTATTTCACGATATTGCTGGAATATCAGTTGATTTTCTATTGCGTATATTGCCAGGTAAAGTTCGTCATATCCGCACTAGTGAGGATAAATTATATTCTCACTAGTGAGGATAAATCAGCTGATTACAACAATACAATATTGAAATAATGCCCATCTGTTTAAAACATTGTGTTGTTGTGTTTGCTTTACTTCGTGTTTAGTTGTAAAGAAAAATAAATTTAAAAAAAAGCCATTTAAAACTGCTACTACCCATACCACAACCAAAGCACAGCCTACTCCATCTACAAGCTCAGAAAGAACAACATTTCTTGATCAAAATAGTTACGTCAAGTCATTCCAATAGATGACATTTTTGAAGAAAGGAGGTGAATCTGAATTTGGAAATTGTATGATGAAGAACACTATCTCAAAAAACCAAGAAACAGTTCAAGTCCTAAACAAAATTAATAACAAAGGAATTAACTAATTAAAAAAATACAAGAGCACTGTGGCGACAAAATCACACTGATTTGAATAAAAACCCCGAACCACAAGACATGGAACAAAAACAATAACTAAACAACTAAATTGTAAGTTATGTTTACTACCCTTATGTACATTTCGATGACATGGTCATCGTCCTCAGAGGGGTTTAACATTACTGAGGATGATGACCATGTCATCGAAATGTACAGAAGGGTAGTAAACAAAACTTACAATTTAGTTGTTTAGTTATTGTTTATGTTCCTTGTTTTGTGGTTCGGGGTTTTTATGCAAATCAGTGTGAAAGGAATTAACTTTACAAATAATACAAACTGCACAAAATTAACATCCACTTAAATACAAACTAGGCCTTTTATTGTTCGTTTGAATATTGTTACATTATTTAAATTATTGTTAAATATAGGCCTAATCCTATTTGTTATTCAATGAAGTAACATTTTGATTTTGTAAAAACATATATTTTTTGTTTGTTTGTAGTAAATAAGAGTAAATAAACGTTTTCATTTGTAATAATCATATGTTTTGCTGTTGTATCAAATAAATTTTTCCTGCTGTAGTATCGTGAATAGTAGTGTTCAAAACTCGTGGCAAAATATTCTTTTCAGTTGCTCGTTCTCTTCAAATTGCTCTTCTACGACTCGCAGGAAAAATCACACTTTTCCCACTAGTTGTGAAATATACTATTTCAAATTACGCACTAAATTTCAGAAATTCCCCTCGCCTTTTAGCTGCAGTACCGTATAGATGTATATGTAATACAAAAATAGTAGGTGCATATACTCGTATTTCAAGTAACTTTTCTTACCAGTTCAAATGGTATGCATATTAGTTTAGATAAGTGACCACCATTTGCAACCAAAATTAAAATGCAAACATAAAGTAGGATGTCTCATTAAATGTATTTGTTACAATTATACAAATTTCTAAAATTGGCAAGTATGTATGTTTGTAAACACTTAAAATCTGCGTATACAACTAATATGAAGCGTGTGCCGATTGCATATACTACGCCAGAATGTCATTTGCTATGAATTTTCAAGATTTAGATCTAAAGAATTACTTATTTATTTCTAGATAAATTTAAATCATTTTCTGCCTACATCTGGATTAAATCCGTACAACGTTTTCGACCATCAGCACATTTGAACGTACACGTTTTACAGTGGGGGAAATACACCACTGTGCAAAAACATGGCCTGAAAATATTTAGTCCTATAATCAGGTTATAACTCAATACATGTTATTCCTAAAAAGTTATTTAATTGTTAAGTTGCAATAGAAATGTTATTTGTTTTTGTACTGAAATAGGATAATAAAAATTTTTTTTGTATTATAAAATTGAATTGATGTGCTTTGTTTAGTAGCTCGTTTTTTCTACTAAATAAACAGAGAAACTTTGCTGTCGCTTAAATTAAATATGTACTTTTAAAATGCAGTTAAACACATCAAATAAAATAACTTTAAAACTCCCATTCTACAATGGATGTTAAATTATACTTTAACAAAACAATAAGAAAAGAACATCCTATTAAAGTTTTATAAGGTAAAGTTAAAGTAAGTTTACCTTATGACTTAATATTTAAAGCGTCTATAAACAGTCTAGTGACAAGACAACCACGGTAAGCACGACCAACTAATGATAGTCCATGACTATTACAGTTTATTACAGTAAACCCAGTGTTCGTGTTAATAAACAATAATGGCTGGAACTGTTGTTTGTTAATAACCTAAAACATGCAACTACAATATTTTGGCAAGCTTTTGCGAGTCGTTATTCATCTGTGCATTTTATAGTGGCGATACATTAACCGAAGCAAACAGTCAAAGTAGGGGATAATTTGAATTAATTTTACTGTGCCAGTAAGTATAGGGTGTTCCAAAAGTAACTGTTAGCTAATTTTTTTGTTAAAGTTCAATTGAAAATCAATGGCTAATAACTATTATTATTTATAAATGTTTGAGATTTGTTAGGCTTCGGACATACTTGCAGTTGTGAAACGCTAGACTTATCGATTGAAAATACCCTCGATACAGTTCAATTTCCCGTCATTTTTCTTGGTACTGGTCGCGATTTGAGTACAGAACGCTAGTTAAATAGGTTTAGTTTCATTTTGCCAGCTAGATAGTTTCTGCAACCTCAATACTTTAGCGTCTGAGATAATAAGAGTATTATTATTGGATTACATTATTATAATTCTGAAATGTAAAATTTAGACAGTAAAAAATCGTTACTGAGGTGCAAAGTAAAAGTATTTCTAATGCAAAGGACAAAGTATATAAAGACAGAAATTTGATAATAAGGGATTATTGCATAAATTAAGAAAATATTAATAGCTAAAGAAAAGCAATAACAAGTTAAATTTATTTCAAATTTGCAGTTTAATAATACATTTATCTTTATGTTTTGTATTATTTTTAATAACTTTATACAATTGATTTTAATATCATATATTATTAAGTTAAATTTACAAACCAAATGCAATCCAATTAACTGAATTAGAAAGTATGGAAATTACATTATTAATCATAATTTCCGTTCCGTTTAGTTTTTTGTTTCTGTTTTTGTTTTTTTTTTCTGTGAAAACTTCTTTAGGCGCGTTGGGCACTGTTTTGCGAAGAAAAAAATGATTGAACTCGCGTCACAGTCATCGTCATCGCACGGACACACTTTTTTTATTCTCCGTTGCATCTCCGAAATTATTTATGGTTATGTCGCATCTCCGCAAATATTAAAGGCAACGACTTCTCCTCTCCGCAATTATTTAAGGCTCCATCACATCTCCGCAATTATTTAAACATCTGTCGGATCTCCCAATTATTTAAGGCTCCGTTGCCTCTCTGCAATTATTTATCGCATCTCCGCAATTATTTAAAGCTTTATCGGATCTCTACAGTTATTAAAGGACGCATATCCGCAATT
>JAGFPH010000011.1:1348524-1360758 GCA_018207615.1 Philaenus spumarius | reverse complement strand
AGCTTTATCGGATCTCTACAGTTATTAAAGGACGCATATCCGCAATTATTTAAGGCTCCGTCGTCTCTCCGTAATTATTTAAGGCTTCATCGCATATCCGCAATTATTTAAGGCTCTATCTAATCGCCACAGATATTTAAGGATCTGTCGCAATATCCGCAAATATTTAAGGCTCCACTAAAACATTAATACATTGATTCAAAAACAAATACTTCTTAATAACCCGAAAATAAAGTTAACTATACGAAACTAAAAGTTTTCACTTCTGGCGGCTGTCCCACCACTGCCTGCTATTATTATTATTCTTTTTTTTTTTTTTTTTTAGTACCGATGTAAAAGCACAACATCAACATTCTGCCACATTCAGTCTTTTATATTACATTTACTGTGTCTCCGCAAATAGCTAGATAATAAAGCAGTTAGTTTTGTTTCTGCGAGCCCTACAATCAATGTTACAGTTAGTTTTGACTGATGTTTACAGTTAGTCTTGGGTAAGTATGCTTTGTATCAGCACAAAATTTAATAGATACATCTTTAATCATTTCTGTAAAAATCTGCTGTTACAGACAATTGAGTGATGCTATTAGTGGTTCTTTTTTTTCTTTTTAAGGATACGGAACCCTAAATTATTCTACGTAAGTGATTTCTACTTCCTTGCGACAAAATAAATAAAAATATATTACTTAAGTCACACACCAGCTACTTAAGTTACATCCTCCAATACACATCATCTTCGACGTATAGATAATTTTAGACACAAAATTTCTAAACTTATGCCAACTCTCCCCTTCCGAGAAAACGTATACCGTTGATGAAAATCTAAACTGCATAAAAATCCTCATTTTCGTTTGATCCCTGCAACAGTATTATTGTACGGTACAACAATCATTTTTATTTTCAGTAATAAACGCACAACAATAGTTAACATTACTAAAATTAAGAAAATAATGTATTTAGTTTGCTATGAAACATTTGGTATACATTCAATAAATTATAGTCTCTTACACAATGAAACTATACAATTTTAAAGATTATATAATCTAGAAATTAAATTTAGAGCTATTAAAATGAAACACGTTATTTAAGATACAGATAAATATAACCGATTTCAATCATTTATGTTTGCCACTCCCTAATTTCGAATTATTACTTTAAGAAATATAATAATACAAAATATTGAATAATCCAAAAAGCATTTTCTCTAATTATTTTAAAACATAATTAACAGTACTAAAATACTTAAAATTCGACATTTCTGTTATGCACACGATAAACAATAAAATTATACATTTCTATTTAAAAACACACTAAAACATAAAAATACTTTCATATAAATACAAAAGCAATGTTCTATGTCCTCTGTCATAGCTCAACCGCTATGGTAATTGCCTCATAAGCAAGACGTCCCGGGTTCAAATCCCGCGGGGGACCATACAAATATTAAAAACCCCAAAAAAACATGCTCGTTAGCCGAAAGGCACAAAGAGGCATGGAAAGCAAAAAAAAAAAAAAAAAAAAAAAAAAATCTATAAAAGTATGCATTTTAATTGTTTAACATTATTGTAATTTAATTTGAAATTCTACTCTAAAATGTTTAATCTAAAGAATTTTGAAAACGAATTGAATATTATGTTTCTTCTTAGTAGTTAATTAAAACATATACTTGCGAGCGTCTGTGCACACACCAAATTTGAAGTATCAATATATAAATATATAAAAAGATATATACAAATAACTTAGAATCGCAGTACCCAATTACTGGTTTAAATATGATTTAAGCCATTTAATTTTACCGTATTTCCCCTCTGCTGTAATGAATGACCTACAGTATAGAATTAAATCAAGATAGGCTATTCATGTCGTAAATTATAAGAGAATTATTTGTGAAATGAGACCTTTTATTTAACTTTTACGTCTTAATATACTTAAGTGGATCCATTAAAAAAAAAAAAACAAATAAAGGAAAATATCTCTGCGTCATTCAAAAATCTTGCATGTCTACTTTTAATATAATAAGTAATACTCCATATTAAATTTAACGAACATGTTCATAATAAATAAATATTACTAAAGTAGAGTTATCCGGCCTAATATGGCAGAGTACCAGGCCGGATAGGGTTAAAATAAGCCAATAAATGTACATAAGAAAACTTTTCAGTACTACTGTAATTTAAATTGGAATCATTCAATAAAACAACAAATAGATGGACCAAATCTTGTTGTTTATTATAATAGGTACAACCATTGTTACAAGTGTAACATATTATAACTAGAATATTGTACGTACAATATTGTATAAAAATCTCAAACAAATTTTGCATTAAAAGTTGTATAAAAATTATGGAGCAAATTAAAATTTAAAGAATATGAAGTGAATTGACTATTTTTTAATAAATATATTATGGTAAATTATTGAACTTAATTATAATTTTAAGGCTCAAAACTTGTTAACATGTATTTAACTAAAGATTTTACATTTGTTAATCGTCACAGCAGTAAAATAGCAGAATATTGTTCTTACGTGATGTAAGATGTTTTGGGATCGCTTAGATAGTGCTTCATTTATTTCATTATATTCTTTGGATGCTGGGCTGGATAATCCGAGGGGTCGGATAAAATGAGGCCGGATAAACCGGACTTTACTATTAAATTTGGTACAGATACATCAGTCTTATGACAATAATGTTAGTGATAGGTGTAAACAATTTAACAAGGATGTTGCGATATGGTGGACGATTGATGGGATAAATTCGTTTAGTATGCAGTTTGGTTTCGCTTGTGTTTTAATATAACTGTCAGTAGTACCCAAAGTCGATGTAGCTTAAACGAATGATATTAGTGGTGGTACTGTTGGCTATAGGGAGTATTTGGGTTCAACTTAACTAATTAGAAATGTAACAAGTTAATGAAATATCACAAATATTGTCAGCGAGTTCTGAAAACGATATTTTCATTTAGGTATCAAACAATGGTGGTATCACCTAAAGATGGGTATTTTTTTCGAAACTACATTTGTAACTAACTAAATGTTTTAAAAATATAATATTTGTGTTATTATTTAACTATTATAAGTAAGTATAAAATAATTTAAACCTTTCAAATATTTTAAAAATATTTTTTCAAATAATCCTAATTTGTTGAAGTTTACAGTTTCAACAAAACCATTAATAATTTAGAGAAATAAATCCCAGAAAGGCGAATAGCTAGACCATGGTAACCACGGATAAAGAACTGCAATAATGAAGTGCTCTTAATATTTAATCGTAATGTTTAAACATCACTAACATTTAACGAATAATTTATTTAGATCTAAGTCCTTTTACTTTCTCACTTTACTATAGTACAGAGGAAGTATAGTGATCGCAAAAAAAATCGATGTTGAGATTTTTGTGGAAATATCCGTTTTGGGACCCCCTGAGTCCAAAAAAGTGTTTTTTTACAAAATGTCTGTCTGTATGTTTGTATGTATTTTATGTCTGTATGTATACAAAGCTAGAGCGAAAACTATTCGATCGATTTTAAACAAATTTGCACCAGACATGTCAAGTAGGCCTGTATGGATGCACGAAAAACGGTTTTGAAAATTTTTGAAAAACAACCCCCTTTTTGGCAAAAAAACCCCAAAACATCAGTTATTATTTTTTAAATAAAAAAACTGCTCTAACGATTTTGATAAAATTTGGCTTATATGTAGCCTTTAATGTACCCTACCATATGCAAAAAACCTCATCTTTCTAAAAATTCTCGTTTAGCTAATAATAATAACTAATTAGGTTTTTTTTTTTAATTTTCAAAACCTTTTTTTGTGCATCTATACAGGACTAATTGACGTGTTTGGTGCAAATTTGTTCGAAATCGATCGAATAGTTTTCTCTCTAGATAATAATAATAATAATATTTATTAGTTAATCTCCTACTATAATAAATCACCTCTCCTACCCCACCCTACAAGTCACAGTGAATCTGTTTAATAATTTAAATATGTTTGTGAGAAAGTATGTGCCAGTTCCTGGTACCGTTTATTTTAATTAATTTTCTTTAAACTTTTGTATTAAAATAAATATTTGTAAAACTACAAAGTAATGACATTAATATAACTTGATGGTCTTCATGACTATAAAAACTCTCTAACAATGACTCACCTCGATCTCACATCCTGGGGTCAGTGTTCTACTTTTCGTATTAGCGAATTTCCATAGGAAAGACCCTTATAGTAAGACCTAAGGTCGGGACTAGTAAATGAGCACCGATCATGGTTCGCAGAACACGTTTTGGGGGTGTCATTAAAAAAATTATATATAATATGTGTTCACACTATATCGGCCACGTTTTAAGTCAAGTTTGGTAGACACTTTGGTTGTCTATGTCGCTCAGACGAGTTCGGTAGTCAAAACAATCCAACAACCGGAAGCACGTTTTTGACCGGAAGTAAATTTTTAAGATTTTTCGTATTAGAATGGTACTGTTTTAGAGATTTATCTGTAAATATAAAATGTCGGATATTATTCTGCACATTTTGTTTTTTCACGACCTTATGCTCGCTTGGTCCCCCAAAATCGATCAAAACGTAAAATACCATAAAAGTACCCGGTACACGTGTTTTATTTTACCTATATCAAACACCACGAAAGAATACCGTTGAGGGACGGGCTTGTGTACACCGAGACCTCGAACGCTCCAATCGCCTTAGTGCGACGTTGTCACGTTCTTCCCACGTTTCTAACTGAATGCGGCTGATTCAACGCATTTATAATTCTTTAAACTGTGCGTTCAAGCCTCGAGGGGTAAATACCAGGAGTGTTCGAGACTAGTAGATATGGCCACGCAACGGTATTCTTTAGTGGTCTTTGAAATAGGGTTCTTCCGATATGAGGCCAACGTCCGAGTTTGTACGTTGCGAGCGAAGCGAAGCAGTCTATAACCCGAGGCCGCAAGGTCGAGGTTCAAACTGTGCGAGTTTTTACACTGCGAGTGGAAAGAAGGAGTGCGTGGTGGAGGCTTAGGTGCAAACAAATTGTACTAATATATTTCGTACACGCACTCGTCTATTCAACGCCTCCGTGAGTTGATCAATTTCCCAAATAGTTGGTTGAAACCATAAAACATATAAACTTTTGGAAATTCGCTCACTCAGGTCAGCGGTTCAACTGCGTGGTCGAACTATTTCAAATTACGACCCTCTAAGTAGCAATTTATATTACCAGCTGAAGAAAATATAAGAAGGAATTTCCGCCAAAGGTCGGACATAAAATTCGACTTGCATTAACGGTATTGCTTTTCTTCGCCGCGATAAAGGAGATCCTAGAATATTTTAAATAACCGCGGTGGATAAACGGACTCCGATAGACGTTTAATGGAGCGCGTATAATATAGGATAATTGAACCGGTTCGCTTCACTCGGAAAGTTAATGGTTAACACAAAGCGGTTGAAGCTTTCATTATTAACAACACACTATTATATCAACAGAAGCAGGGTGAAACTGCTTACATGGTGAAGCTCATCGAGACTTCATAACTTAATCATTAACAGAGTCAAAGCAACAGGCTTCTCCTTTATCCGATCCTAAATAGAGTTATTTTGCAGTAGAACTAAACGAGATGGGCAGATAAGCAAACAGAAGTACAATAATCCATAGTTTTAAATTTATTACAAAAGGTTTAAACTGACAAAAAAATTTAGTTTCCAGAAACGCAGAACTAATTCCGACTTGCACAAAATCAAATAAATATGTCCTAAACGCTTTGTTACCAGGCAACCGCCACTTTGTATTTTTCCAAACAAACAAGATGTTTACTTTGCAAGTAGATGAGGTACGAGTTCAAATTTTTGCATGTTTACTGTTTACAACAGCAACCAAAAACCCAGATTTTATTTTCAATACTTTCGAAATACAATTTGTTTACACATTTTCTGTAGCCGAAAGAACAATCGAGTTATTGAAAGCAGCCTAATTTCTTGATAGTTGTATAGACCCAAAATTTGTTAGAGTTCCTATTTTTAAAATAATATCAGAGACTTTCCACAGATTTCATAAACAAATTCGTCTAACTTTTTGTTTTAGTATTTTTTTCAAACTGGAGAAATGCAACTTCCGTGCTGTGAGCCGTCCAGACAATTTTACCAAAATGATATTATTAACAACATCGCTAAATACTTCAAATACTCAATATATCGAATTAACATCTAATCGACTAATTAATAACAAACGCGGAATATTAAAATATACATTGGAGTTGTGGACTAATAAGTGGAGATGAAGGCTCCCAAACCCACAAGTACTGTTCACTCTTGAAAGGAAAACTTATTTTCATACAGCATTCATTAGATAAATATTTTTGTAAAAATTACTGGTACTTGACGACCACAGATTTGTTCAAACCTTAAGCTGCAGGACTTTTGGAAATAACAGGGATTAATTGTGAAACCGATATGTAAATTTTTTTTTAAAGTGGGCCTATTGATATTCATAAATAAAACCAAATAGTGTCAGTAAATATGTTTTTTTTTTTTTTAATGCTGTAAGTCAGCATGCTTTATAAATAATATGTCAGATTTTTAAATATGTTAAAATTCCGCTGGATAGATGTATCCGTCCCGATAAGGGCAACCAGAATGCAATTTAATAATGATGTTTGTAACTAACTGGAAAACTACTTCCGATTCAGATACAACCTAATTAGTATCAATGTATGATTTCGTAAAAGATATAAACCGAATAAAAATATAAACCGAATAATACCTTCTGACCTTTGGTTATGTTGCCTGAACAAATAAATAAATAATATTAAAGTAATAGGAAAGACATTGTTACAGAAAAAAAGAAATCGAGATAGCATGTACAGCGAGATATACAGTTAGCATGTTGTTTCTGTTTCCGGTAAAAATCAACATTGTCATATTTAATTCCTTGTTAATATATCTCCACAGCAGGAAACTCATGAAATAGTTTAGGATGCATGTCTGTGTATCCTTTATTATGAATATTAAAATTATCACACTACAAATTTATCGATCTGAAGTCATTAAGGCCACTAAGTGATTTTTGATAGGCTAATTTGAAATGTAATTAACTGCATGCCTAACTAACCAGAGACAAACTAAATTTCGTAAAATCCAATCGTTGGTCCTTTAGTTAGACAAATGTTTTGCTTGTTTATTAAATTTAAATGTAGGCCTATAAATATTTAGACCTGATTTCTACCACAAACGCTAAAAACAGTTTTTAGTAACGTTAGTAAGTAGGCCATCATTTTCTGAATAGTTTATTTCTGTCAGTTCTGCAAATTATTATGTTTTGTTTATTTTTTAATAGTAATTATTTTGTTTGAATATACCTATACTTTACTTTAGTTGTACTGTTACTTTCAAATTGATTTAGCAATATTCAATCAAATTCAAATATAATCGACTACTAAAATAAATATATTCTATCTTCCTTCAAAAAGCTGGTGAAGAATATTAAACGCACTCGCAATACAAGCGCTGCTACCTACCGGTAAAAGGCAAAACATTCGCCAAGCATAGTTCTTTAGAATGCCAATAGATGCCAACCTGCGTCGATGTTCAGCGCTAGTGCAATACAAATCCGATAGATAGAGGACGAGTGGTCGTTGAGTTACATTATAATTTGTTTGCAGTTTTTTGTTAAAAATTTTTAATTCCTATTATTTCAGATCCTTTCGAATTTTATGTTATAAGAAAAAAGAAACCCTATTTTATAATTTTCATAAAACCCAAATTGCCTAGCTATGTTGCATAGTACTGTATATATTAGAGATGCTAAATAAATTGAATGTTGATATAAATTACAATACATAATGTTGTTTCAAACTACATAATATTTTATATTAATACAAATTTTAAATCTAGTTGATTGCATTTTTAACATTGTTAATAAACTAATTTCAGTTCGATTTAAATAACCAATTTTCGATTCAGTTTTAATATTTATTTTAACCATATAATATACACTGAGAACAAATTATTACAAATTTATTAAAAAGTATATTTTATGTTTTTCCCTTTTAAGAATAATAAATAAATAAAAACTAAAACAACTTTTTGTTTTGAATGGCAGAAATCTGCTTCTTATGTTTTAAGCTATTTAAACAATATGCCAGTATATCACTTATGTCCATAACTTCTTGTTACTAGATAAGTAAAGTAAATCAGTTTGAGTAAAATTTGCTGCCAATCCTAGCATAACAGGTTTTAACCTGTAACAGGTTAAAGCTAGGATTGGCAGAAAATTGTACTCAAACTGATCATGTAGATCCTAGGAGATATAATTTGTATAATAAGCAAAGTAAAACTAATGAACCGATTTTAATAGAATTTAGCTTTGGAGTGTTTATTTAATCAATATATTTTGATAATAAACTTTGAAAACGAGAAAATTAGGTTGGTTAAATAATTCTTTTATATTACTTTACAAAATAAAACAATTAACTATCGGTTATATACCTTATACATATCCTATGCTACATGTATAAGGTTTACATAGGCTGGGTGAAATATTAGAAAGTAAATTATATTTAGACTCAAAACTATTATCTGAATAAAGCTAAACAAAATATTCATAGTATATTGAGTGCGATAAAAGAAATTAAAGAGAAAGCCGGACATAACTGAATCAATGACATTAGAACCCATTCTAAAAAAAGAAAATTTTATGATAAAAGACTAAAATAAAATTTGTTTTGGTTAACTTGAAAGTGTAAAATACATTTAGTTTTAGAGACTTGTGATCTCGAAGTTTCGACTAATCTTCTATATTTGAAGGTTTAAAGCAAATGTTTGTATTTAAAGTTTAATGTCGAAAATTTGTTGACTGACTTTTTTGATTGAAATTGCTAATGTTATAAGGTCAATTTCCAGAGTACGTCCTGAATCATGTTTTGGTTGAAATGTATAGGTTAAAATTTATTAATTTAAATTCTTTTATTGAGAAAATGGGTTCAAAAAAGTTTTTATCCCTATTGTGGCTAAACAAGTTATTTAAAACATTAATTATATAAATATAGTTGCATTATGTTCACAAATTTTATATAAAATATCTGACTGCCTAGTATGTGCATGAAATTTAGTAAAACTATTTGAAATTAATAAACAAATTTACACAGACTTTACATAAATTAGAGCAAAAAATAAGAGTAAATAGAAAAAATAGACTATTATAATTTTAGTAATAATTAAAAATGTTTCTACAAATGTGTAATTACTTATAGTCTACATATTTATATTAGTAAGCCTTCCCATTAACATTTGAAATTTTAAAACTGAAGAATCCAATATGGAGAATAACTGAATTAGTTTAAATTGATCAATCTGATTTTAGAAATTGTGAGTGCTGTGCATTTTTTTATGAAAAATGTTTGTAGGCCTATTGGATGTAGGTCCAAAATGGTTTGAAAAGAAAAACATAAATCTAAAAATGTCCTCGAATTAGTTACTTTAAAACACCGTAAATGAAACAAATTTTAAATTCATGTCTTGTTTACATTTTAATTCATGCCAGTTTTATATTTAACATTGGGCAATAGGTTAATATCCAACAATTAGCACCGATATAACGTTTGCCAAATCACATTTCACACTTCGTCATGTAGTAGCCTACAACCTCCAATTAGTAGAGAGCTGCACGGAAATTTTGTAATTTTTTTTACTCCAATTACGAATCGAATAGCCTATTAATTGTTTACTTAAAAACTTCTAGGCGTGTTAAAATTACGTAGTCACTCCAAAGCCTTCATAAATAACTTTAAGGCATAACGTTTTTTCAATATATTTTCTAATTTTATTAAAAGTATGTTCAACTGCTTGTAGATTACATTTGTAAATAATTGTTTAGTACATAGACTGTCGGTTTTCAAAATTGCGTCGTACAATTTTCAACCGTTTTGGACAAAAATGAAAAGTAGCCTAGGTAGCGTCAGACGTTGGATAAAGCGTATTTCACCCATCGGCAAGTAGTACAACCACCGTAGAGAGCAGCACTGAACTGTTTTTGTTTATCCTAATTAATAATCAAGTGTCTGTTGTTTATATGTTAAAAAATGTTAAGTTTTATGTACGTACTAGTGAATCCCCGTAAAAAATCACAGGCGGATTAATTAGATACACATCAGAAATACATCATTTATACAAAATACTATTTAAACAACACAATTTATCTATTCCTACCTAACTATGCAGACGAGGATTTTTAACTCGGTAAATGTGTACTATTTTATTATAAGGCTAATAAAACTGTAGGAATATTTGTTAAGATTTTGGTTTTATGTATATTATTATATATATTTAAAGAAAGATAAAAATATTATCTTTTAATTTCCTTTTATTTCATATTGATAGATCAAATGATTTAGAAGTTATTAATATTATAGGCTATATTATTGATTGAAGTTGTAAACATAACCCCAAAGTATAATCTAGGCTAGGTTTTGTTTGCGTATTAGAGATGATGGGTGAAATCATTTGTTATATTATTAAGTTATTTGACTATTTATTTCTTCTTTAAATGTTACCCCACGTACGCTCGTACGTACGCTCGCTTTTATAGGAGTTCATATTTATTGTTATAAACAGAAACTTGGTATTTATTAAACGTATTAAACATGCATAGGTTTGCCACAAGAGTTTTCACAACTCCTCACATATAAACAATGAAATAACCAAAGGCGAAATTTATTCCTAGATTCCTAGAAGTGATATTATAACCAAAATTATTAATTTAAATTAAATAACCCTGAAACTAAGAACAATATTTCTGTATGATACTTGCATTGAATAACGAATGAAGTAAACATTAGGGAGCTTTCTAGCTAATAAAGGAGCGTTCTTACTGAAATCACAATTCACCAGTCAAATTCGGTTTACCCTTATAGTTACAGAAATGTACCGTCAACTTTGGTGGCAGGAGTTGACAAACGGCGACCGCGCTGACGTATTCAAAGGGGAAGTGAAAACTGCAATTAACCCCCTGCCCTCCCCTACCCCTTCACCTAACCAAACTTTTACTAATAACAACGCCGCTAGGCCGTAATGTATGAAACAACTTTAGCGAAATCAAAATTGGACAAAGACGGATTGTGTCGAGCAGGAGTAACTGTCTCAACTTTATTCAAAGCTTCGATCTTTGCTGTTTTTTTTTTTTTTTTTTTTTTTTAGAGTCGACTGGTTTGTTCTGAACGCTGCTTTCAGCTGTGGAATGTATTTTTAATAATTTGTTTAGTTAAAATATCATATTTAGTTACTCTACCTATGTTATTTTATAGGAACTAATTCTGTGATGAATATTTACAATGGGTGCTTTACAAGTATGAACAAAATAAGGGAAATTGAAATAAAAACACTTTTTGGGAGTTTCATGAAAGTACTCCCTAGTTTCCCGAAAGCAAATATACAATAAAACAGAACCGGTAAAGGATCACTCGATTGCTTGTAAATTGTATATAACATTGGATCACTCAATAATTTTCACAAAAACGCATTTGTCACAATAAAATTTTGCGAGATCTAGGTCAGGCAAGTTTGGTACAATACAAAATAAATATTAAATTTTACTATAGTGTGGGATAAGATTTGAATGAACTTTAATTGAAGAACTCAAAACTACTTTTTTGCAGATATTTCCTAAGTAATTACTTCCAACTATTTTCTTCCCTCTTTTTAAGAAAGAGTTAATTAAATTACATTCTCTCTCTCTCCACATCTTTGTTCCTTTAAAAGCTACTATAAGCATAATTCTCTTCTTCTGTATAAAAATACTAAAACCCATATTCTTTTTCAATATTTCCGAAAAAGATACCAAAACCATATTCTCTCCCTCTCTCTATCTTCGTTCCCGCAAAAGCTACTACAAGCCAAATTCTCTCCTTCTGTATAAAAATACTAAAACCCATATTCTTTTAGCATATTTCTGAAAAAGATACTAAAACCATATTCTCTTCCTCTGTTTCTGAAAAACTTGCTAAAACCCATTTTCTCTTCATCTGTTTCGTAGAAAGTAACTAAACCCATATCCTCTACCTCTGTTTCTTAGAAAATTACTAAACCCATATTCTCTTCCTCTGTTTCTTAGAAAATTACTAAACCCATATTATCGCCCACTTCTTCTGAAAAACGATACTAAACCCTCCTCTGTTTCTGAAAAAGTTACAACCATATTTCCTACCATTTGTTTCCGAAAAAGTTACTAAAACCATATTTAACCCTCTGTTTCTGAAAAAGTT